>JAWNMF010000526.1:0-57005 GCA_035044305.1 Drosophila nigritarsus | reverse complement strand
ACGTATTGCTAAGCAATGAATAACTTTGAACAGTTAAAGTCAGATAGGCATGAATAACAGTGCCAAATTTCAGTTTTTTATTTATTTAGTAAATTTTCGGCGCGAGTTGGGTCGCCTTACGTTAATTCAATTTAAAAGTCAACTCACAACAATGTCAATTGAAGCAATAGCCAATTTGCAATAAGTCAATTAGACTGCTGTGATTTCAAAGTGTGGAAAAGTGGGCCATAAAACATGTTGACCTTGCCACCAGTTAGTGATTCATCAAAAATTTCAACAATTTTGACAGCCTTCAGCACAACAAGTATAATTGCGTTTTCCATCAACAATCATTTAAAAAAATTATTTATTACACCGTAAAAAACTATCATTAAAAAAGTTGCTCTTCTATTAATTTGAGTGAAAACAAAAAATGCCAAGTATACTAGGATTATAAGCATTCAAAAGTTTATTCTTTTATAAAGTGAGTCCCACTTGGAATTAAAAGTAAAAAAAGGCAAAAACGAAAAAAACTCAAAACCTCAAGGTTTGAGCACTTAATCGTATTGGAAAAGTATTGGCACAACGCCAAGTGTTTGTCCAGCTTGCTGAGATCGTAGAAATTATTGGTAGTGACTTTCAGTTCGGCGAATTTCTCAAACATCTAAACCAAACAACTAATTCCGTTAAAATAAAAAAGCACAGCATAACATCATTACTTTGTCTTGGACGCGTTGTAGGATGCAGAAGTATTCGTCCAAAGATTCCAGCAACACTTTCTTTTCGGTCAGCATTTCCTGGGTGTAGGTACGAGTGGTCGCCACCCTTCTTGCTGATTTTTTTGCTTCATCCGTAATCATAGTCTACTATTGACTTTGACCTAAAATAGCAAATTTGGTACTGGTCCTGCCGCCCGATGATAAAATTCTAAATATGAGCTTGCGATATTTTCAAATGGAAACAATGCTGGTTATTTATTAGATTATTGGGGACTGTTTACTCTCGAGAAGTTTTTAAACAAAAAAAAGGGCTTCAATTAGGTCAATTGCAGCAAATTATAAAGTAGCAAAGCAAAAGTACTTTTGCTGTTACCTTCCTCCATGTTGTTCAAAAAGCAAATCGGGACTGTCTGACCTAACGGTTCGACCGTAGTAGACTTAAATGTCCAAATGTCCTTAAACCCTCAGTCTTCTTCCATCACAAAACCACCTCTGAAAATTGCATAAAAAACCAAAAAAAAACTTTGTACATCAGGAGATGTAAACGGCCAATTTGCCAAAGAAAACGCTCTAATAAAAAAAACCACTAACATAAAGACCAATAATCGGCGGCACAGAGGAAAAATGTCTAGTTTAGCCAAAATTTCCAAAACGCCATTTTTCGTGGTTCTTAGAATTGTTTAGATGATAAAAACAATGCAACATAGAAAAAAATTGGCTGACAACAGTTAAAAAAAAAAGACCAAAAAATGATTAATTGAAATTTTTAACGCTTAAGGAACACAATAAATTGCGGTTAGAAAATTCTCCTTGTTACAATTATTAGGTGTATAGTAGGTGTCTTTTTAAGAATACAGTTGCGCCCAATAAATAAATCATGGAAAACAAATGGGTACCCTGGTTTCAGGTTCAAGAATGTGTGTTGACATTTATTGTTAGTCGGGTGTCATGCAAAGAACTGTATAACTTTCCAGTTAGCCATAAAATGGAAAAAATTAAAAGCTTTTGCCATACGAAATTTAGTATAAAAAAGCGTCGCTTGCCTAACCATTGCCGGATGTGAGGTATGCAGGTGCCATTATGTAAACTTTTTTTTAAATCACATGAATTCAAAAAAGAAAACTCCATATTTTTTCGTCCAATTCACCCATAAATATTTGAAAGTAGTCCGAATCCCATTTTAGACAAGCGAAATGAACCTGTCGACATTTGTGCGAAAAATGACTTTCTCACAGAATTCTTGGAGAATTTTCGTTGGAGGAAAACTTAAATTGAAGGAAATTAGTTCAAATTCAATTTAATGCGCCAATTGGCCTTTAATTTTATGGCGTTGTGTCAATTTTTTTCTAAAATTTTTTTTATTTTGCTGCCAGTCGCCGGTTGAGTACTTTTCATCGAACTAATTGTTACTTTTTGTCATATTTGATAGTATAATGAAGTTTGGATTGATTAGCTTACAAATTTTTAATTGTGTTTTAATCACTTTGAGCATGTTTGTGAGACCTACGCGTAGATTTTATGCAATAAATTGTTGAGTCTGTATTTGCATATTATACTAAAAGCTTGAACCAGCTGGGTCAATTAAATCTTTAAGCAATTATATCTTTTGCTAAACTTTTATTTTTTAGCAGGTATCAACATGCGGTTTTCTATTGCATCTTTTGGCAGCGAGATACTCAAGTTCCGCTCTACAATCACCAAGAATCGCGAAGTATATTCGGATGAATTTCTCTCCTTTTGACAATTGTATTATGTTTTTTTTAGTTTTTGCAAGGCAAATATGGCGGACGCCATACTGTCGTCGCTCTTCCCGGCGATGGAATTGGACCGGAAATGTTGGCTCATATTTACAGGATTTTTACGTTTGCCCAAGTCCCTGTCGACTTTGAAGAGATTGAGTTGAACTCAAAGAATCCTGGAGACGATGCGTTAGAAAACGCTATTACAGCGATAAAGAGGAACGGCGTTGCGTTGAAAGTATTTTTTTAATGGAACTTATTGGGCTTAATTTTTGTACAGTATTCCTTTCTTTAAAACAGCTACAGTAAGCATCTTTAATACAGTTACAATCTGTTCAAAAATTTTTAACCGACACAAGAAGTATGAATTTGGTCCTAAGTGGAACGGTTAAGTAAAATTGGGAATTTTAAATAGAAGATAATCGTTGCAGGACTTAGGTTTTCAAACAATAATTGTCAAAACCAGACGAACTAGAAAGACTAAAACCTGTATTTTGACTTCAATATTTGTAACTATTTTAAAAAGCCATTGAACATTCTGAAAGGCGAAACCACAATTTTACATTTTACTATTATTGTTGGGTTTCCTTTAGGTACTATTTTAGTATAAAGCCATTAATTTTTTTCAAAGTTTATTTTTGAAAAATAGTTTACATTGCAACGAAATGACAATTTTATCGTAATGATTTTTTTAAATGTTTACAAAATCAATTAACTATGATAGTAAATAAAATTACAGAAGTAATTAATATGAAACTTTTCGCAATTCACTATGTTTGTATGTATTGCAATATTTATGGCAAAAAATCTTTTTTGGTTTAGATGTTATGTATCATTTGTAGACCTAGATATCCCGCAAATATCCTTGTAAATTAATGTAATATTCTCAATAAATAATTTTCCCGTAGTTAATTGATTTTGTGATCATTTAAAATAATCATTAAAATTGTTATTTCGTTGCAATTTAAACTATTTTTCACATAAAAACATTGAAAAAAAAGTTAATAGTTTACGATAAACTAAAAAATTCTTCCTTTAAAGCCTTGCTCTTTTGAACTTACAATTTCATTTTTTGACCAATTGATTTAAAGCCTTTGTGTGAGCCATGGGTTTAGTTAAAAAGTGTGTTGAAGAAATTTAGTTAAAATTAGTTGACGCTATTCGAGCTATTAAATGCCGTTTTCCTTCTGCCTTTGTTTTAAGACCTGCTAAAATTTTTATAGAGAAATTTTTTGTGGGTGATTTAAAGGCAAGAAACAACATTTATTACTTTTTTTTAGCGTCTTTGTTGTCTGAATCATGAGGCATAATATATATAATAATGTTGCTACAAAACTTTCTCATTTTGTTTTTTTAGCTATTTATTTTTTTACCTACCAGCAAAGTTTACCTCTTTAGGGAAATGTGGAGACCAAATTCGACGATCCACTTTTTAAGTCGCGGAACGTCGAGTTGCGCCGTCGTTTAGACTTGTACGCAAATGCCCTGCATTGTGTCTCGATCCCAACTGTTCCTTCGCGCCACAAAAACTTGGATATTGTTTTGATTCGTGAGAATACCGAAGGCGAGTACTCTGGTCTGGAGCACAAGTCGGTTGATGGGGTCATTGAGAGTCTGAAGGTACGGTTTTTTTTTTGGAGAAAACCAAGTGTTGTATTTTTCTTCTTTTAATACAATTTTGCTATTTTTTGCGATTGCGCAATTCCGTCTTTGCTAATGCTTTGGCGTACAGCGTCATTTTAGCAATGAGAGATGGCTAGGATGATGAGAATACAGCTTTTTGCCATTTTTTTTGTAAGAGAGAAATGCGCCGTTTTAAAGTTTTAAATAAAAGTATAAGCACGCGCAAAATGCAACTATTGCCTATTTATCATTCCCTTTCTTTTTAATGCCCTTCAAACGGACGCATCGTTGATACATTTTGTCTTATTTTGCGCAATATTTTACTTTTTAGATTGTAACACGCAAAAACACGGAGCGAATTGCCAAGTTTGCGTTTGAATACGCTTTGTTGAACAACCGCAACAAGATCACTGCCGTCCACAAAGCCAACATTCAAAAGTTGGGCGACGGCCTCTTCCTGAAGGTATGTTTTGTTTTATTTTGCTTCAGATTTCTAACTCTCTGCCAGATTTTAGGTGTGTCAAGAGTTGGCGGACAGCGCCGCCTACAAGAACCATGTGGCCTTTGAGTCGATGATTGTCGACAACGCGTCCATGCAGTTGGTCAGCAAGCCGGATCAATTCAACGGCGGGATCATGTTGATGCCGAATTTGTACGGCAATATTATTTCCAATATCGCGTGTGGACTGGTCGGAGGGCCGGGACTTGTGTCTGGGCGCAACATCGGCGACAAGTATGCCGTGTTTGAGACTGTGAGTTTGTTAATAGTGATTTTTGCGTTTTCTGTGCAAATTATTTTGTAACGGCAAGCCTTTCTTTGACGCCGCTATTTTGATGTCAATCTCGGCGCAAGATTATTTTGACAAAAAAATTTATTTGATGTAATCAATTTTGTATGGTACGGATAATTTTGGATTAGCAATTTCAAATCTGACCAATTTGAATTGCTAAAAGGAAATCCTTAGTTTTTACTTTTGCCCTTTGCCGTTTTTATTATATTACACTACTCTAAGAAAAAATAAATTTTCGGAGCTTTATGATTTTGGAGTATATTTTTTACCAGATTTTTGAAAAAACAAAGTGAATAACTACTTTAAAAAATTAAATGTTCAAAATGACTGGCGTTTAAATCCGAAATGGCGGCGTCGAAGACACCTGCTTTGAGGTTTAAAGGTGGAGCAAAAAAATTTTCAGAAATATGATTGAATAAGGCGGTATTTTTTATTGAAGTTTTGCGGCAATTTTTCTTGCATATTTGGTGCTTTTGTTAATCTTGATTGAAAATCTTTGATACGTTTTTTTATAGGGAACGAGAAATACTGGAACTTCTCTAGCCGGCCATGACGTTGCTAATCCAACCGCTTTTATACGCGCCGCCATCGACATGCTATGCTATTTGGGGTTGACGAGCTACGCCGACCTTTTGTCGGATGCGCTCTACGAAGCGCTGGCTGTGGAAAAGATGCATACGCCGGATATTGGCGGAACCAGCACGTCGAGCGACGTCATTGAAGCGATGTTGGTCAGCCTCAAGCGAATGATGAGCGAACAGTCCGAGCGCGCCCGCGCTTGATGGATTTATGGAGGTTTTGATTACTAGGGAGTACAATAATTTAAGTGTTTAACTGAGTGATACGCAAAGTTTTGTTCGCTCCCAGCAATTTTTGGGGGCTTTTTGCAGGATGAAATAAAAGTTTGCGGATAGCTTAGGCTTAATATCCTTTTACATTTTGCGCCTTTATTAAAGCAAAAAAATTTGTCCACAAATTTTTACTACACTCTAATTTTGTTTTTGCATTATTAAATTTTCTTTTTATTTTTAATAGGAATAATTTCAATTTTAGAAAGCATATTATATTTGTTGTTTGATTTTTGTTGCCTAAAACAATGTCTTTCCGGAACTCTTTTAGATATTTCAGTTACTGCTAATTTAATAAACTTGAGCCATACCAGCGAAAATGTTGCTTTTATTTGGCAGATAATTTTGTGAACTTTAGTTTCTTATTATGCCAAATTAGTTCGGCCTTGTTTGTGGTAAATGAAATTAGCTTTTCTTTGACGCCGCTTTCATTTTTGGTTCATCTCAGTTTTAGTTATTTAAAAGGATTTTTTTTCGATAATATGACAATAGAATAGGTATAAAAATTTTATTTGTCTGTATGGCTATATATTCCTCAACCGTTCTTGTCAATTTTCCAGCATATTTAATATTTTTTGTGCATAATTTTGGTTTTTTTACTTTCCACTTCTTTTACAATGGTTTGTGAAACTTTTTTTCTGTTGTTGTGTTGTGAACGAATGTCAAATCAAATGCTTTTCGGTGAATTATGATTTTGACTAATTATTAAATTGGCCTAACACTAACAGTAATACAGACCAATAAACGCTTTCCAGTATTTAAGCTATATTATTTGTGAAAGCTTTTTCAAGTTTAACTATGCATCAGAATTATAGAAATTATAATGTCGTTTGCAGCGACGCACATTACCGTCATTTCTGAGAAAAATATTTAATACTAGATCCACATGCAAAATTACTCTGTATCCAATTTAAATTTAAGAATAATTTAATAAAATAAAGTCAATGCAATTCCGTTTTTTGAATAACTCTTTTCCATTTTTTTATGTTCAATGACACTGTAATTCAAAACGAGAAAAATAAACCGCATATTATCTGCATGCGGAAACCCAAGCCCGTTCGAATGATATTTTTATCGAAAACAAAGCCCTCCGATGGAATATGATGAACAATACAATTTTACTGTCGCAAACGTTGGATTTACTATTTTCGACAAGTTTTATGTTGAAAATGGGGAGTAATGAATCGAGGGAAAAACTAATATTATGTTTGTGTATGTGGAGAATTTGCACTTTAAAAGTACAGAGAGATGTGTAAGCTTAAGTATAAATTACAATTTTGAGATTTATCAAAAAATATAATTTATTACACAAAATTTTTAATTAAACAATAGTTTAGAGAGTGAAAAAGCAAAAGTCTATTTTCTTATTTGTAAAACTCAAAGTCATTTTGGTCCTTTTTTACAACGTTCTTGTAAGCCTTTTCGAAATCTTTTGTCAACACAACGTAGCGATTCTCACGGACAGCTTGCATACCGGCCTAAAATCCCAAATTAGGCTCAATCCTACTTAATTTCTCTCTCAGAAAATTACCTCCTGGCAAACGGAATTGATGTCTGCACTCGAAATTTTGTCGGGACGTGCCACAAAATCTTCCAAGTCGACGTCATCGCTCAGATTCATTTTTGTTGTAATTGTTGAAAAGACATGACGCTTCTGTCGACGATCCGGCGTAGGAAATTCAATTTTTCGGTCTAAACGACCAGGGCGCAAAAGTGCCGGGTCCAAGGTGTCGTGACGATTGGTTGCCATGATAACCTTAAAGCAAAAATTATTCTTCGTTTTCCTCGAATAATAAATTCAAATGTTTAAAGAATTGCAAACAGCTAAAGGATCAAATAACAATTTGATATAAAACAAGCAAATAAATCTTTTTGATTACATATTAAATAATGAAGGCGGTTAAAACAATGGTAATATTCAAATTTGTTACCGCAAGAAGAAAGAAAATCACTGCAAAACTAAAGCCCTCTTCAATCCCTTTTGCCATTTATTCCAGTCAGTCCAGAAGCAAACTCTGCAAATGATCTTATCTTTGAAGCTTATTACGAGGAATGAACACCACCCGAGTCGTAAGCATTTATTTCTTATTCAGCTACAATAGTAAAAACCAATACTACTATAGGTATAAGATCTCTTTTTTCCTTTAAAAAACCTAAATTTTTATTAATAAACTATTTACTTTTGGAAATTGGAATAAGCGTTTTCGAATAGATAATTGGAATAATTAGTCTTAAACAGAAAGTCGTCTATATAGTCCTTATTTTTGCTATCTTTTAATACCAATAGTCAAAAAAAAATTTTCTGCATTATTTTTCAACAGTTTTTTCGTTTCAGAACTTTCGATAAAAATTAACAAAAAAGCACAAAACAACAAAGTTTTTTTAAGACATTTTAAATATATTCTACGCCAAAACAAGAACTACACAAAAATAGAATCTCAAATTAAGAAACGTACTTTAACATTTGTCGATTGATCGAATCCGTCCATTTGATTCAGCAATTCGAGGAGAATACGCTGTACTTCGCGATCTGCGCCAGTCTGCGCGTCAAAACGTTTTGTGGCAATGGCGTCGATTTCATCAATAAAAATAATCGAAGGACTGTTCTCTTTGGCCAGACGGAAAACGTCGCGTACCATACGAGGACCTAAACAAACAAAGCAATTTTTTAACAACATTTATAAATGGAGCCAAACAGTATACAAAAGCATGATGTACAGTTTTTTTGCGCACATTTTAAACATAAATAATTTGTTGTGCCGTGGATACCATTCAGTAGCAAAATTTTAGTATTTTGCATCCAAAATAAAAGCGCAAAATGAAAAAAGAAGAAATGTATTCCACAAAAATGAACGATTTCATAAAGGGTTTTTTTTCCATTCTACCAGGTCTACCAAAAAGAAATCTAAAAATAAAAAAAAACTTTCCTAACTGTATTTTAGAAAAAGCCACTTTTAAGTGACCCTTAACCCAATGTTGCCGCATTTGACTCCGTAACTCCAAAGAAAACAATTTGATGGAGTAATTTTTTTATTTTAATTCTACAGTTTTGCTAAAGCTTTGAATCCGGATTCAGAAATAGAGTGAAAACCAATTTTTTGCTTTGACTCTAGATTCAAAAAAATAAATTCAAGCCAAATTACAACTGCCTAAATATTCGTTAACAATTAGTATGCGCCTTTCTCAGAAACTAAAAAAATACCGCCGTTTAAAATTTAATGCTTCATCAACTCTTAAAAAAGTAGGAATCCAATCAACCTGTCATAATCAATGTTGTCAATTAAATCGTTATTACATTCTATTTTTCTTCCTTTGGTTTACGACAAAAGAAAAAGCATTTAAAAATTAAAGAACTAATAATTTACACCCAACTAATCTCAAAGCTTTCAGAACAAACCTTCTCCTAAATACTTTTGTACAAATTCACTGCCTACAACGCGAATAAAAGACGCGGTGGTGTGGGCGGCAACAGCTTTTGCCAACATAGTCTTGCCGCAGCCGGGAGGACCGTACATAAGAACACCGCGTGGTGGATCAATTCCAATCTAGACAATACATGCTCAATATTATACTAAGGTAAAACAAAAAAAAATCTACCTGTTTGTAAAGTTCGCCGTGAGTTAATGGAAGTTCAACAGCTTCCCGTACTTCCTGCTTCTGCATGTCCAAACCGCCAATTTCAGCGTACGAAATTTCCGGCTTTTCGTCCGGACGCAGCATTTGAATGCTTGAGTCCGCTTCCGGGGGCAGAACGTCGACCACAGCGTTACTGTACTTGTGCAATGCAATACTGCAGCCATTCTTTAATAACTCACGGTCAAGAATAGAAAGCACACGGACGTAATAATTTGAGCCTAAACCAGATTAAAAAAGTATATTAAACATGGGCGCAAAAATAAAAATACTAACCAGTAGTTGAGCCTACAATGGCATGATCTTGGTCAATTGCCTCCAAAAATTGGCCAATAATAAGTGGGACCGATTGAATGCGTTTAACCTAAACAAAATGCCATGAACTTTTGCCAAACCAAAAAAAAGTATTGCACCTCTTCCTGAGCATGTAAAAGCTCGCGCTCCAAACTGCGCAGCTCAACCTTCAAGTAGTCCACCATCACATCGGCGTGCTCAATTTGACGTTCATATTGTTTGAATTTATAAAACTCATCCGAAACAATATGCAAGTCCTCAGCTTCCATTTCGAAAAGAAACTAAAGGAAATAAAATAAAGTTTCGACGCGAGCAAAACGGGTCTATTATTGACTCAAACACAATACCAAAGTAAATATGTTCTAAAGATTAATTACGATCTCCAAGCAGAGCCAAAACGAGCCTGACCAGCGGCTACGCTTTTTGCGTGATTTAAAGTGTCTTTAAAGACTTGTTACCAGCAGTCTATGTGTCTATAAATGTAATGTGGACTTCTTACTAAGTAAAATAAGTCGCTGAAGGAGTTAAAATAGTCAACAAAACGCTAGGCACCACTATTCACTCCTTTTTATGAAGATTTCGAAGCTCTTTATCCCTCCACTTGAAGCTTTGTCAATAAATTCAAAACAAACTTTGTCATCAAAAAAAAAATTTTTTTTATCAGAACGCCAAACATTTAAAAAATAAAAAGAAATATATCATTGGCGTTGTGAATTTTTAAAAAATTTTTTTTTAGCAATTTTTGGACTTTGGTGTGTGTAAAATTTGCACTCTGACACTATAGTCCTCATTTTTGCTATCTTTTTACTTTAGTTAAAAAAAATTTTGGTTTGTGTTTTACCAAATTTATTTGAGATTAACAATAGACTTTGGAATTTCTAAACGACTTTTTGGCAAACTCGAGAAAGCACAATTATTGTAGTTTTTTTGTTTTTATTAGTCATTCAAAAATCAAATTGTGCTTTTCTTCTATTTTTATTGTACGGCGCATTTTTTGGCGAATGATAAATGATAAATGAGTTTTGCGATTAATGAGTTATTAATTCAATTAATTTCACACATTTAAGAGTGTCCAAATTTTGTGGAAATTAAATTTAAATAATGTCGATATCGGGTATTTTCATTGTCGGCGGCAAGCGTACCGCCTTTGGGACGATTGGCGGTACACTAAAAAAGACGAGCGTCACTGATTTAGCTACGGTGGCCGGCAAGGCCGCATTACAAAGCGCTCAGGTCAAGCCGGAAAATGTCGACCACGTCGTGTTTGGTGAGAGATTTTTTAAGTTTAAATTTATACTGCCTACTAAAGCTTTGAATGGAGTCTACGTAATTTTCTGCAAACTTGCATTATCTTGAGAACGGTTAATGATTGATCTATAGAGACGCTAATATTGTCTTTTAAATTATTGTCAAATAATGGCTGTGGAAGCTTAATCGAAAGCTTCTTGGACTTAAAGCATTGCTGGTTATGTTTGAATCTCACCTAATTTGTTTTTTAATTTTACGATTCTGGCTAAACAAAAAGTATTATTTAGCGTCTGTGTTGACACCTGTTTCCGGCTCTGCGAACATTTATTTTCTTTATATGTAGACTATTTTTTAATTTAAAATTTTTGTATTTTGAAAATTCAAAGTGTATTTTTTATTTTTTTGAGACTTTGCTTTGTAAACTTTTTTTTCAAGCGTTAGTTTAAGATTTGAATTTTTTCTGTGAAGGCTTTTGGCTATTGACCTCTTTCCTGCTTATTCTCTTGTTTAAACTGTCTTGTTAAAATATTCACATATTTTTTCAATTGTTTAAGGGAACACCATGCAAACGTCTAGAGACGCCGCTTATTTGCCACGACACGTTGGCCTTCGTATTGGCGTTCCTCAAAACGTTCCCGCGGTTTTGGTCAATCGATTGTGTGGCTCTGGCTTCCAGGCCGTCATCAATGCAGCTCATGTAAACTTTTAACCGTTGAATGCATATACTATAGATTTTATGACAAAAACAGCCGGACAGTAACACCCTGACTTTGAAATTACAACGTCATAGTGTTGCATAAGCAAATTCAAATACAATATATCAGCCATTGTCTGAAAAAAGTCCCTTCCTTTTTTGGCATTGTGCCGTATACCGTAAAAATTGTTAATTACTGTAAGTTTATGATAAAACTACGGTACATATGAGGTGCAGTTTTAATTCTGAGGATTTTTTTCTTTTGTTATTTTCAACTCAATTTTTATAAACTTTTTTTAAAAATTTTAAGCATTTTAAAATTAAAGGGCATTTTGAAACCAAATATGCTGAAGCTATGCGCTTGTCCGACGTCGTTTCACATCGAAGAAGTTATTGTAGAATGTGAGACTAGCTCTTTTTACGTCAAATCAATGACTGTAGGGCCTTTTATGCACTGAAATCGATTGACGAAAAATTTTGTCGGCGGAGTAACTTAATCAAGTTATGTCCCCTTGGAATGTTGCGCAACAGATAGAGTCATACTTCACCAAATGATTGTACGCTATTCCTCTGTTTTTTATATATTTGCGTAGTCTTCTACAGACCGCCAAGAAAGCTCTAGCTGTTTAAAAGTGTTTGTTTCCGGAGAAGCTCGGACAACAACAAAATCGAAATTTATGCGGCGTCAAGTATCATTTGTTATAACATACTTTCTATATGAATGCCCACATGCTGTATTTACCATCAGTTCTAGGATTTCAAACGTTTATTAACAGCTGAGTGAACATTGCCCGATAAAATATGAACGAAATGGATTTATTTCCTGACAGCTATAACATTTTGACTTCTTATTAGACCCAATTTTAGGCAGTTTGATTTTTTCTTTTGTAATTTATGGTCAAATGTTCACTTTCCTCCAACTGTTGCTATAATTTGCCATAATTTTATTAAACGCTATAATTACATTCATCGGTTATTATCTTTTATAAATGAGTCGGTCAATATAAACAATCTGATGCCGGACAAAGACAGGCAGACAAAAATTGTCCCAAGTATTTGAACAATTGTATCGTTGTAATAATTTTAGTTTTTTTTGTAAGACTTTCTGTCCTCACACTTTTTGCCTATTAAATTTTTTTTCCCTTTTTTTATAGCAAATTATTGCGGGTGATTCAAAAGTGGTGTTGGCTGGCGGCACCGAGTCGATGAGGTTTGATAACAATTTTTTTTTTAAATGGTCTAATGCGGATTGTTTTTAGCGGTGCGCCATTTGTTGTACGCGATGTCCGATTTGGGGTGCCGCTTTTCAATCAAATTCAGGTTTAATTATCTTTATAGCTCCGCACAGTTTTTTTTATTGCAATTTGGTTTAGTTTGAAGATGTATTAACGACTTCGGCTTACGACGCCGTGGGCGAAGTGTCTATGGGGCTTACAGCCGAGAATTTGGCGGAAAAGTACGGGATAACCCGACAACAAGCCGATGAATATTCACTGGAGTCGCAAACTCGTTGGCTAAACGGTATTTGATTTTAGTAGCGCAGTGAAATTAAAAGACAATGTAGCTTTTATCTTGAGTTTTATAAACAATTGCCGAAGAAATATCCGTTGGCTAAGAGTTTAATGACCAAACCAGCATTTTATGTTGGGTTTAATTTCCAGTCTTAGGTGTTTTGCACCGCGCCGTCTTTCTTTTATAATCATTTTTTGCTGTGAAAGTTTTTCCGTTTTCCTTGTTTTCATTTTGCGTATTTTTGCAAGTTTATTTTTGGTTATATTGCTTTGCTACTAAACCTTTTTCCTGGCTAATACATATAGCTACCCAGTATGTATTGATTTAATTTTCCACGAATTGAAGTTTTTTAGTTTGACACAAATTTGCACCGTTTGATAACAAAATAAGCTTTTAATGCAAGACTCAGATAGGTTTTATCTGTGAAAAATTTTTTGTTTAAATTTTCTTTTTTTGTTTATTAAAACATCGCCTTCTGTGAGACTAACAAAAATTTGACTTTTTTTCTGTTTTTGTTCGAATTTTTTAAAATTAAATTAGCCGGCGCATAAACCTTGAACAAAAAATGATATTTTTAGACGGTTTTGTTAGTTTATTTTAGCATTTCTCCGGCAAATTTTTTTGCTTGTTAAACTGAATTTTTTAATTATTTATTTTTCTTCGAATTTTTGTTTCCGGCTTTGTCATTTTCAACTTTGAATAATTACGGTCAGTAATTTTTAGCCCAAAAATGTGGCTATTTCAAATCGGAAATTGAGGCAATTCCCTTTACGTCGAAAAAAGGTGAAATTAACTTTGAAATCGATGAGCACCCACGAACCACGACATTGGAAAAACTTGCGATTTTGCCGTCCGCTTTTAAGAAGGGCGGAATCGGATCGGCCGGCAATTCCTCGGTTTTTTTTGTTTAAGTTTGATTAACATATGTGTACGATTTATTTGTTATAGGGAATCTGTGACGGCGCAGCGGCCGTTGTTGTAGCCAGTGACGAGGCGGTGAAACGGCTTAGTCTGAAACCGCTTGTCCGCGTTGTCGGCTGGACAACAGTGGGCTGTGATCCAAAAATTATGGGCATTGGACCGGTTGGGGCTATCCAAAAATTGTGCAAAAAGACCGGCGTTTCACTGGATAAAATCGACTTAATTGAGGTCTTTTGTATTTTAAAACAAGGTGTTTTTACACGAACACCTAATATTAATGTTTAGGTTAATGAAGCGTTTGCGGCGCAAGTGCTTTGCGTCCAAAAGGAGTTAAAACTAGAGTCGGAGCGTTTGAATGTCAACGGAGGTGCCATAGCTATGGGTCATCCACTTGGCGCTTCGGGCGCCAGAATCCTCGGTCATTTGGCTTATGAATTGAAGTAGGCTTTGCATTTTTATAGAATTATTTTGCTTTAATGAATTCGGTATTTTACAGTATTTTTTACTGTATAAGACTTTTATTATTTTCAAATTTGATAACCAATTGTTTAGACGTCGAAACGCAAAGTATGGCATTGGCTCAGCGTGTATTGGAGGCGGTCAAGGCATTGCCATCCTCTTGGAATCGGTTTAGAAATGATAAATGAAATAATTAGAAATACTAATAGTATAGTTTTTCTGATTTGACTTTGATATTTTTGACTTGTTTTTGGATGTTTTATATATTATTTATTTGCCATATGTTTATAAACTGATTTTTTGTTAATTATAACTGCGTTGTTTTAACACGAAAATCTAATTTACACAATTTCGAATACTAAGTTTTCTGCATTGACCAATTGCTATAATAAAAAAAAGACGTGTTCGTGCGATATCTAACTTTTCAACTTTTAGAACCCAGCAAACCAATGTTTCAAATGCAATAAAATATTTCATAAATGCACGTTTTCCAAGATTGGTATTGCTTTGGCTTTATGAAGCAAGAACGGGATTAAGTTAACACCAGTCAGGGGCAATAATTCATTAACCATCTTAATTAAAAATGCTATTTTTTTCTCTAACATCGGACAACCTGAAAATAGCATAAAAAATAAAGAGGGTTAGGGTAAATGAATCTATCATAGATTAAACCTTATTTTAATATTTTATTTACTATTATGATTAGCTTAAAGTTTGAATTTTTTAAGTATAACAACACGTTTGTGAGTTACAGAGCTAGACATGACTAGTCTTTTCTTTTAGAATTTGATTTTTGAAAAAAGTTCAAAGTAAATGTACAATGGAAAGATCATGGGTAATAGCATGGTTCAAAATCGTATTGTGGTTCACGAACCATTGAGCTATAAAGTTACAAAATCGTCACGGTTTACGTGGTATTATCCTTCCGCGAACCACGAAGCAGTGAACCAGAAAATACTCACTGGTTCGCAAACTATTTTAAACCACTTACTCATCACTGGTATACCCTATTGATGGTCTAATCCTTCTTTTCAACAAAGACCAGTAGGTCCTTCTTTATTATAACTACGAAGATTAAAGCTTTAAGCTTTTCGTAGTGTGCACAATTTTCACTTGAAACCACGTCACAATATTATTTAATCTACAGAACAATTCGTTTCGATGTATTATACAATTTCTGACCTGTCATGCACAATTTCATTGAGTAGTGTCATTGTTTGACTGCTTATAAGCCGATAAAACTAAGACGAACATCTACAAAATAATTACACAGAAAAAGAATAATTTTGTCGGATTTTATAGTATTGCATTAATCTTTGCATTAATTAAACAGAATTAAACTAAATGTAAAATAATTTTTAGTATTAAATAATTTATTAATCCCAATTTAATAACATTAAAATGTATATTTACATTGAGCAGTTCACTTAACTCGGATGTAAAAGTAAAGAAAGTTGAAACAATTCCTATTTCACTACATTGGTGAATCATTTCATTTGCTCCCAACTTTAAATGTAAACAATTAAAAATGCCGACAAATAATCCACTTCCCCTCAAGTTGGTCAACTATACTTGAGATTAATGAGTCGAGCCGATACAAAAAGTGATATTGAACGGGTCAAAAAAAAGGGAGGAAAGGCAATTGCGTTGACGCAAGAAGGAGAAAGGAAAGAAGAAACAGATTAAAAAAATGAACACTTTCTTTTGCAAATCTGTTTGCTTTACCTTGTTCATCCTTTGTTTGAGTACATTTTAACTTGATTCTACAACAAATATATTGCAGCATTAGGTTAGATTAGAAATTATCACAAATATTTTTTTTTTCAACCAATTGTTTTAGTAAAGAAAAAGTTTTTTAAGCAACATGCAAAATTCAAAGCGCAATTCGTGGCTAAACAGATTGGACGCCAGACAAAATAAAGTTAAATAAAAAATTAAATTCCTACGGTAGGAATTCTACCGTAATTTTTATATAACACATTTCAAAAATGGCATTCAAACAGAACGCCAAAAGTTTTCTTATGAATTATAACTGTTGAAAGTATTTATAATAATTACACGTTGGCGTATAAACTTTTACCATTTTTATCGCTATTATTATTATTTGTATGATCAATACTATTTTTAATATTTTTACATTATCGTATTTACGGTAAAACTTGGATATTTTAATAAACCTTTTGCAACTACAATTTTTTAATTAGTAATTTAAACATTGTTTATTTTTTTAAATTTGTAGAAAATAGTGGGGCTTAATTAGAAGAAGGAGTAGTTTCAATGTTGGTTTTTTGGTTATTAGGAATTAATTTTTTAAGGATTTACAAGCGCCAGAACTAAATTCTTAACCCTTTTCTATTTTTTTTTGGCATTTTGTTTTTCAAAGCTTTATTGTTAATATTTTTCGTTTTGAATTTAATTCAGTTTTATATTTATATTTTGGATTTGCATTTATATTTTTGTGCACATATTATCATAGCAAATCTATAAACAAATAATCTTGCATTTTTCAGCTTCCGACGCGCCTTTTTCTTATTTTCCTTTGTCTTCCGGCTTATATTTGTTGGGCACAAAACTTGCTTTTTGAATTGTAAAGGTTTCCAAAAGTTCTTTTTGACTCGAAAAATGCACAAATTTTCATAGACAAAGTAGGGGCACCGTAGTCAAGATGCTTTCAAAACCTTACAGTTATGTGCTAAAGATGTAGGTGTGGTAAATTTAGCCCATTTTAATACTTTCACAGTAAATCGATTTTAAATTTTGTTTAACTTCTTTTTTGTTGTAATTTAACAAGAAGAATTATATTGTTTCAATCACTTAATCTGCTAATGTCAATCAAATATTTAATCACAACTGTAGCACTGAAAGAAAAAAGAAAATCAGTAGCAGATGAGCGTGAAAATTTAGAATTTCTTACTTTGACTAACAACTAATTCCTTGTGCAAATACGCGATTAGTCTATTTTCTTTCTCTTAAATATCTTTTTTTCTCATTTTATTCTTATGTTACGATTAATTTAATACGCTTTACCGTAGTTTACTAAAAGTTTTTTTGCTATTTGTGCAATTCATTGGTTGGCTTGCCACACAATCTCATATGTCTTTTCTAAATATCAAAGTTAATGTTCTTCTATGGAAAGCTGCTTTCCATTGAAAAACATAAAATTATATTCTTCTTTCCACAACCCACTGTCTATTCTTTAGAGAGTAGGGAGGATAGAGAATAATAAAAAAAAGTTGCCGTATATCTTTTTTAAGCCTATTTTTGTTTTTTTCTTGGCGCATTAATTGAGTTATCAATTTAAGTGGAATTAAAAAAGATATTTAAAAGCAAGCTGACAGTAGTGGTGCGTTCAGTAACCACAGCATATATATTTAATTTTTTTGTAATAACTGATTTCATTAGATAAGTATTTTTAATTTTCATAAAAAACACAGGGTTTATTCAAAATAGCAGCATTTGTACGCTTTTTGTTATTGCCGTAAAAGCGGTAGTAAATATAATATTTATGGTGAATCACTCACTCCCATATCAAGTTTTATCAGGTATTACTTTATCTTACATTAATCACTTATTTTCTGAAGGCGCGAGTTGGTAGACAAACGTTGTAGTTTACCCTACTGGTTTATTTTAAACACAAGGCTAGCAAAACATGGCTGCTTTCAGTTAAACATAACAGCTAACATAAGTTACAGTAGTATCATGCAGTAGTCAGTTGCAATACATACTTATTTATATCAATCACTATAAACAAGTAAGTTACTGTAGTAATGCACAACGGTTATTTCAATAATTATTTTTTTGCGGTCATATAAATTGCAGTAGTTACACAATAAATTACATTAGCAACACAAAACGAAATACAGTATTTAAAAAAAAAAGTTATCGAATGAGTACAATTACTTTAAAAATGAACTGTATATTATTGTTCCATATATTACATTAACTATAGAAATAATAATTTTTCCAATCTCTTTTGAGTTAAACTTTAATTTTAAGCACTTAAGTATTGCACTTGACTCATATTGCCTTTATTTTAATTTGTCGCTTCATAAACCTTTAAATTATGAATTTTTAACTTTTTTTTTGTTAAAGACCGCAGCTCTTTCTCTTTTAGGTAAATACTGAAATCCAATATTGCCCATAGTCTGAGTGAATTAATTTCCTTTAATTTAACATTTTGTTTGTATTGCGCTTTTATACTTTTGCTTTCGCTAATTTATTCTGAAGAACAAATCAAAAGCTTCAAGGATTGCGTAAAAGCTAAAGTATAGTTTTGAATTTTGAAACCTTTATTTTGCTTTTTGTTGGAGTAAACCAATTTATAAGTATTGTTTTTATAATTTTTTGTTTTCTTTATGGTAACTTACTAACTTACAAAGAGTTCAACTGTTGAAAGTTTATTAAATGTCTTTTTGTGACATTTTGGATGCGATTTATTGTTCAAAAATTGTATAAGCCACTTGTGTCAAAATTAGATACGGCGCCGGACGTTTCCGGCGAAATAGCCTCTGGCACCGTAAATATTTTCGGCGCCGACGCAAAACCTTATAAAATGTTAATATGTTTGTGGTAGTTAATTTAAATTTAATAAAGTTATAATTGTTTTCAATAATTTAAATATTTTTGTGGATCCTTGTTTCTTATTAATTCAGAAAGCGTTTTAATTAAAAAAAATACAATATTATTAACGCAACTACAAAAAACTTTAGCAAAGTTTTTCCTTGTTTGTGATCGATTATAATTAATTCTATTTTTTAAAAATTTGCTTCCATTTTTTATATGGTTTATTGCGGTTCACTTTTTCAAAAAATTAAACTAATAAAACTGCCGCTAAGAACATTGGACTGGGTAATTGTCATCAGATTTAATTTTAATGAAAAAGACTATCAATTTTCTAGTTTGACAATCAAATTTTTTTTTATGTGTCAAGTTATTACCGATTATAGCCCAAAGCTAATAACTACTACTGTTCAAATTTGAATTCTAACTTTCTAAAAAATTTCGACATAATGCCAAAAAGCAAAAAATTTTAATTTAAACGTTTCCATAAAAAAGCCGATCGAATACGCTGAAAAATAAAACTGTGTACAATTTGTGTTATAAAATAAAAAAAACAAGGCTGACTCGGTCTTATCGACTATCCCAACAATGGCTGTTAAAACAAAACTGCGAAAAGATATTAAAAAAATATGTAAAACAAAAAAAAGCTATTTTTAGATTTTTTTTTGTTTTATTTTTTTTTTAGAATTTATTTGAATTATGTCATTGCGTTTTTAACTACAGTATGTTATTTTTTCACTTTTTTATTTGAACTTTTTTTGCAATCAATAATTTAACTACAGTATTAAAAATGTTTATTCGACTTTAATCTCAAATTAATTTCACTCTCTTTATCTCACAAAATATCAAAATGACATTAAATTTAAACATTTTTAATATTGTAGTTAAATTATTGATTGCAAAAAAGTTAAAAAAAAAATGATATACTGTAATTGGCAATGAAAAAAATACTGTAGTTAAAAACGCGATGACATAATTCAAATTAAAAAAAACTGCGTCCATACCACAATTAGTTTTGATCTTGCTTAATCTTTGCAATTCCTTTTAGTATTGACTCTGTTGGCTTACTTAGACTTGATCATTTTTACCTTGGCAATACTTGAGCTTGACTCAGCCCAACTTACTATACTTTGCCTTTAATGCATTTAGACTTCACTCTGCTTAGCCAGGGCTTTACTTAAACTAATTTAACTTTTATTTCCGCCAACAAACATCAATTGTGTGATTTTGTTTTGTAATTTAGGACTCTTTTCATTTACGACTTTCCATTTTTTGAAAAATTTAAAATTTGAAAGTCATTTCTGAAGAAACTCAAATGTGTATTATATACAATATTGTATGGTGTTTAAGTGAATAACTAAATTAAAGTTTTTTTTATCAATATTTGTGTCTATTTGTTGTCCAAATAAAAAGGGCTATTTGTTGCTGAATGGTTTGTTGATTTCTTTCCCAAAAAAATGTAAAACATTAATTTTGAGCTTTTTCCTATTGTAGAAATTTTGGGTGAATCTAATCTACACACTTCAATTACTAATTTTAAGTCAATTTTTTGCCAAAAACCTCTCGTACCCTTCCAATTTTTTTTCCAACGAATATCAATAAAATATTATTTATCACTAAATTTTTTTTTGCTCATTTGAATGGATTCAGTTGGTTTACTAATAATTTTTTTATGTTTAATAATTTACTTATATAAGTAAATATTAAATTAATGCAATATTTTTATACAACTATTAAGATACACGGGAATGTGAATGTCAATAAATCGAATGCTTTTTTGAATGTTTACACAGCGGTGGTTGTTTGACTTGATTTGGCTGGATTATCATTCGATAAATTGCGTTATAAATGCGTCGGTGAGTTTGCGGGATTTGTTATTGCTAAATTGTTTTTCCGAGCTTTTGACAATTTTTTTGTTTGGCAAAATGAATCTTGATTAGGAATGGGGAGGGATATGCAAATTAAATAATTTGTTCAGACGCACAAACAATTATTGCAATATGTATGTTAATATGGCTATTAAATTTGTTAAGTTTTATAGACCGCATGATCCGTTCAATTGTTATGTTAAATAGGAATTGTTTTTTTTTTTGTTTGACTTAAATTAATGCATTAAGCTAATAATAAAAGTTTTCATTTTGTTTTAAGCAGTCCAATGTTTTTTCAATATTTTTTTTAATGTTTAGTTCCATATAAAAACTGTATCAAATTATTATATTATAAGACGACATAACTTTTAAATCTTGTAATCTTTATAATTTAGAATATTTTGTGCTACAAAAACATATGGAATTTTTTTTCTGTTTTGCGTCTAAATTTTGGACGCACACTGAACACAAATTTTTTGTTTTTAAAACGAACGCAAAACTGGAAATTGTGAATGCAAAGTTTGGAATCAAAATTTTTAATACAAAGAAAGTTCGGTAGAAACGTCGCATTATTTTAATGTTCAAACTTATTAGAAGTCAACTCTTTTTGAAAATTATATATGAACCTTTTAGGATTACGTTTAGAAATTTTTTTGATTTATGCTTTTGTTCGTTTATTATTTTTACTGTAATATTTTTACGCTATAATATATTGTAAGCGCAATGACTTTGGTATATATACATAGGTATAATCAATGTTTTTCTTGACTATTTGCTGATTGTAATAAATTATTCGTTAATTGTAAATTAATAAAAATTTGATATTTAAGTAATTTATTGGATGTATTTTATTAGGTCGTTCCTTAATTTTCTGACAATTTTTTTTTTCTAAACGTATAATTTTATTTTTTGGATAGAAAAAACAATAACATTAAATCAAATATATGCGTTATTATTATCTTCAACCGAGTGACATTTATTTTGTAATTTGCATATTTCCTGAAAATAAAATTCAGGTGAGCGAGACGCCAAAAATTAGGTGAGCCCATTTTTCAAAGTGTTCTTTGTCTTTAAAATGCCTGTTTAGTAGGTGATCGCTCAGAGCCAGGAATAGATGGTAATCCGTTAAAAAAAGATCTGGGGGAAGGGGGGGGGGGGGAGAATACGGTAGATGGGGCAGAATTGCCCAGCCAAGCTGCCGAATTTTCTGACAGGCCTGCTTTGCGGCGTATGGCCGAGCGTCGTCGTAAAGGAAGAAAACTTTGTCTTGCTTTCCGCGTATTTTCTCTGCAGCCTCAAAATTCAATTGCGCACAATAGCAATCATCAGTGAGTGTGTTCAACCAGTCAGTTTATTAAGAACCCCAAATTTACACCCTTAACAATATGTTTCTAGAACATTCCAAAAAGTTATGGAAGAAAGGGAGATTTTGAGACAAAATTGTCAGAAAATTATGGAACAATCTGATATTACGCTTGGTGTGTCAATTAAAAACATATTTTAAGATTATTTAATTTTTAGGAGGATGAATATTTCTCCAATAAGATTGACAAAGATACTGGAACAGTGTAGTCTGCCGACTTTCAAGCCCGTCACAACTTCGTTCAATGACTCAACAATTGTACCAATAAATCATTTCGAAGCACAAAAAACCGGGCCCATTTTACCGTTTTGTCGGGATTCCGCCTTTGACTTTGACTTTATGCACGAAAATCGAAGTGCTTCATCTTCAACGTCGTCTTTGGCGTCGTCCTGCCCAAAGCACGCCAGTCTCCAACCAAATTGCAATAACGACGTGTTAATGCAAGCGTTTGCCCAATCCATGCCTAAACCAACGCTTTACCCGACTGATAGCCCAACAGCAATTCTCAACAGCTCATTCCCATACCCACCATTTTCTATTCTTCCTTTTGCCGGCGATGAGTCCGCTTTCCGAGAACAACTGCGCCAAATATACTGGATGGGACAGACATCTGTGTACAACCAAAATGCTTATGCGCCGTATTTTTCAGCAGCAGCAGCAGCAGCAAATTTTGCAGCTGCGTCTTCATTAAATCATGCTGGCGACTTGTTGTCTGTCAATGAAAATAGGACAACATACAGAGGTCATGTACAACAAAAAATGCTACTGCCTTTTCCACAAATATTTCCGCCAATGACTACACTTGTTAATTGTCCGCCACTTATTCCGCCTTCATACTCACCGACGTGCGCGTCATCCTCAACAGCCGTTAGCGCGACAACAAGCTTTTGCGAGAATGCACATTCAAAGTTTTTACAAATGAATGCACAGCAAGGCCTGATATTGCCTTTTGCCATAGCCTCAAACGATTGCGACAGGAGAAAAAGTAAGGTTTTTTTTGCAAATAAGTTTACGGCGCGTGTGCAAAAGTAGTTTTTTTTTTATGTTTGATGCAATATAATTTATTGTACACTTATTAAAATTTTGGAACCTCAAGCAATATCAGTGGTCGATTAACACACAGTTTATTACATTGTAAACTTATAAGAAACCTTTTTTTAATTTTACAAAAATTGCAGAAAATTCATCAAACAGCACTAATTCGACAAGCAACAACGACGACGAGGTGAGAATTGGAAAGGCGCGCCGCAATCGGACGGCTTTTACGGAATCCCAGTTACAAAATTTAGAGCACAGCTTTCAAGTCTGTCATTATCCGGACATTTCGGTGCGCGAGCGCCTCGCCGAATCCCTCCACCTGCCAGAAGCCAAAATTCAGGTGTGTCATTTTTTGATTTTGCATTATACTTTTTTGATTTTGATTCTTCACAAAAGCTAAAGAGTGAAGGATCAAAAATAATTGTTTGCAACAATATCTTTGTTATTTTGCATTTTGAAATTCAAACTGATGTAAATAATCAAACTCATGTCTTTACTTCACGTTTTGAGCATAAGCTCAGACTTGGCCGTATTCTCTAACTTGAGTGCAAGCTAGAATTAACTTCATACTTACATTTAGGTTTAAGGCAGCTTAAGCTTAGGTTAGATTTATCTTTACACTTATGCTTGTGCTTAGGCTTTACCTTAATCTTAAATTTTGGATTAGCTTAGACCTTTATTTAGGTTCGCCCTTAGGGTTAAGCATTGGCAATTTTGGATAAGTTCATCTCTTTGTTTTCCAAAAAAATACACTAATTTTTTAGTCTGTCTTAATTGTTGTTGTCCCTTTAGTTAATTTTCAGCCAATTATCAATATAAGTGTACAGAAGTACAAATCGGTCCTTTTCTTCCTTGTTAGCCAATTTTTTTTGGTAATACAATTCCAATTGTTTTATGGCTGAGTAAATAGAATCACTTCATTTAAAAGTACTTAAAAAGGCAAATCCGATTATAACAATAGCGATTATTTGTCTTTTTCTTACTCTTTGTGAAGAATGTTTTATGGAAACATTTAAAAATTATTGTTCGTTATATTAAGCAAAACTACTCTATTTACACACATATATTGGCACTCTTTCCGAATTTTTGCTTTTGTTTAATTGTATTGCTACAGTTTGTGCGTGACTGACGTATATAAAATAAAGCTACAGCTCAATTCATTGCTCGTTTGCTGATTGTGTTATAATTGAATACAGTAATTGAATTACAGTATTTTAATATTACTTCAAGCGCAATACAGTAATTGAATGACAGTATTTTAATATTACTTCAAGCGCAATACAGTAATTGAATTACAGTATTTTAATATTACTTCAAGCGCAATACAGTAATTGAATGACAGTATATAATAAAGTCTTATTCATAAATTATATTTTAAGTCTTCTTCTTGGTATTAGCCGATACATTTGAAAACATTAATAAGATGGTTCAAATGTTTGAAAAAAGATTCCATTTACCAAATCTAAAAAATTTTGTTTTTTTTTAAATATTTTTGTGTCTGAAAAACTGAATTTGTGTAAAGCTTTATAAGTGATTAATGAGCAACCTAACAAGGGTTTTTGGGTAGCATTTTATAAGCGACTAATTTAAGTGCTTCCTATTTTTTTACCAAAAGTGAGATTATAAAAATACAATAAAGTTTATTTTAGTGACAGTAAACTTCCTTGAAATGGTCCAAATTTGTTTGATTTGTACATTCATTTTGCAGTTAATCCAGGATTACTCCATCACTCCATCATTTTGTTTAAAGAATATTAAAGATTCGACGCACTTTTTGATTAAATTTATAAGCTTTTCTTTTCTGCATTCTATAATTTGACACAAATATAAAGGCCAAAACATAAACAATAAAATAAACAACAACAACATATTTGTTGTCTAATGTTTTTTTTTCTTATGTCGTTGTTGCTTATATAATGAATTGACTATTTTTTATTAGATTTAAGCAGCATTGCCCAAAATTTAACAAAAAAAGTTTTTAAATGAAAAGTACTACGGTAGCAATGGACGCAAACTGATTGGCAAAAAAAAATATTAACAATTAGTAATTTTTTTGTTGTTGTCTATATTCTATATTAGCTATAAGCTTTTTTATTCATAATCAATATTGCTAAACAATTATACCAATATTCAATCGTATAAATATTGTATTCATTAAGGTATGGCTCAAAAACCGTCGAGCAAAACTCCGCAAACACTTACGCAATCTGCCGTTAGACGAAGAATGACACATCCGACGGCAAACCAAAAAAAAAATTCTTGTGAGAAATCAAAAACTTTGGACAACACAATTATAAGTAAATAAAAATAGGGTTTTAACTTAAGGAATGGATTAAAATTTCAAAAAATTTTTTGGTAACCTCTCTGATTAGTGAATTGCATAGTTTTGGGAGAGTTTTATTCTTTTTGGGACATTTAATGGAAATTAGGAAAGCCTTTACATCTAAACCATCAATGATGAGTCATGTTATTTTAGCTTTTTTTAAATGCCAAAGATATCGCGGACATTTGAGCTTGCGACATCTGAGCGCAAACGTTTGAGCGCGGGACTTTTAAGCGCCGCCAATTTTGTGCTCAAATATCTTAATTATTTATTTATTTATTTATTTTTTATGAAAACCATGAAATTTGAACGCAAAATTGGCGGCGCTCAAATGTCCCTTAGCCGACCAAAGGTGCTTACCAATCTTTACTTGAGGCAAAATCATTAAGTTTTGGGTCTTTTTTTGTTTAAATTGTAATTTAAAAAAAATCAGGAAAATCGCTTAAAGACAAAGCCGCGTACAAAATTTGATTGATTTGATCATAACCAAAAATGTAAATTTCCAATTTGGGCTCAACTGTTTAATAAATTTTCTGTGTTTTTTTTGGACCAAAACCGGGGGAGGCTTTTGTCCACTTCACAGAAGTTAAACTTTTAAATTTACTTTAGCTTTAAAAGTTGATAATTAATTTCTGCATGGAATCTAACCTTGACGGCCGTCGCAAATTTTAATAAAATGCTGGCCAATGGATTTATGCCATCATAGTTTTTGCAGGGATACTTTTCACTTAAAATTGTCAGTGCTAAATATTTTATGTAAAAAATTGGATTTGAAAGTTTCTTGTACAAATTTTTTAATAAAGAATTTTTATTAAAATTGTTGACGGAATTTAAAAACAATTTTTAACAGAAAATTACTGTCAAAAATTTTGAACTTAAAATGGAATCGACGAACTCAAAAACATGGGAATCTAATGGTGATTGAGGCCTGCGTTCAAATCTATTCCACTATCAGATTTATATCATAATTTTTTATTGGAATTGAAAACGGAGTTGTATTTGATAAAAGCTTTAAGCATTGAAAGTAGCACAGTGTTTGTAGTTGAGGAAATAACAAATCTATTTGATTTTACTTTTGCAAAGAAAGTTCTCATAAACGGGACGTTTATTAACAAAAAAATAATAAAGGCAACTTAAATGCACAAAATAACACAATAAATACTAATTATTGTGTCATCAATCATTGTTCCAAATTCCAGTCTTCTTCACCATTGCGGGACAAACGACGATTTGCAGCAACTTGCGGCAGTCAACTGAAGGGAATGGCCACTCGCAAATTTTGATTTGCAATACTTTGAAGTTGAAATGACTTATGGCAGAGTGTCTGTTGCAATTTGCTATTTGCCGCAATATAGGAATTGCCACATGAAAGAGATACAAATCGACATTTGCGAGTTAAAATTTTGCGAACTGATTGTTGCAAACTGGCTATTCACTCCACCACAAAAATTGATCACTTTCCACAAAAGTTGTTGTAAGTCATGGATTGAGTGAATCATTTTTTTTCTTTGTCCGAGTTATTTTCCCTTGTAGGCTAATTAAGCCAGTAGGCTTGATTAGAGGAATTTAATCTAATTGTTCACTTGACTTTGTCTTATTTTAATTATCGGACGTAAATTTATTTTTAATATAAATTTATATTTTTTAATTTATTTCGCGTTTGACACACCACCATCGCCACCAAAAAATAGTCATATGAAAAAAAACAATTTATTACTTATTACATATTTATAGTATAAACATTTTAAATTTCAATAGTATAACGCACAAAATATATATTACAGTTGGGTCAGCGCGCAATCCAAATTTACGATTGTTTTTCTTCTTTCTTTTTGATTGCGCAAAACTTCATGCACTCATTGTACGTATCAAAGTTGTTTGCATTGCCCAAAGCGCCGTAGAATGTGAACAACAGACAGTTGTTGACGTCCTTACTATAGAAGTATCGGGGTGTATGCGAGCCGAGAGTCGCGTATTTTCCTGTATCGTACTTCAACGGGCACGTGTACTCTAAATATTTGACAAAATTGCTTAGCCACATTGCATTTTTAACAGTAATTTTTACATTAGTCAATAAATTATTGTGACTAGAACTATCCCAATAAATTTTGTCTCCAAAGTCTTGAAAAGCATTTGAGAACTTGTCAACGGACGAAAAAAAAAGTTATTTACAGACAAAGTTAAGAAATTATTACAGGAAAGAACCTCAATGCACTAACCTTAATAATTATGGACTTACCCAATAATCTTGAAATGTAAGTTTTCGTAAACATTGAACGAAAAAATTGTAAATGCCTTATCCGTTAAATTTGAAGCAATCAATAGTGGAGTATTTTTAGTAAGTCTCTCGAGAGGAAAAACCCTACAAAATATAGCGGAACAATGCATGTTGTGTCAAACAGTATAAAAATAAACCCAATTAGGTTTTCTAGGGACATTGGACTTTGGAATTACAGTTATTTCAAGGAATGGCAAAGTTGTACCTTTGGTGGGACAACATTTGTTGTCTTCACACTTGTAGCCGTTTGGACAATTTTTGCAATCTAACACTCGGCTTTGCAAGTTGATAGCCGCTCGGACCCCACCTTTGCATTTTGCTAAAAAAATTATTTCAATTATTTACAAATAAGAAAAAGAAAATTTTGAGACAAAAATCACTTACGAACTGGAATCACAAGACTTGTGCCGGATGGGTATGAGCTGGCGCTCGATTCCGGAACATCTGTGCAGGTGTCCTTGCATTTGGCGGCAGTCTCAAACCGATTGTCGTTGCCGGCGCAGCCAGCATAAACAAAAGGCTGGCAATGCTTGGTTGACTGGTCGTAGTAGAAGCGAAGGCCGCCTTTGACTCCACACGCTGAATCGCCTTTGTCGCGAACTAAGAAGATGAGAATGTCAAAATTTCATCAATTGTCAGTTATGCTTTCTATCTCAATATTTAGGTCATGAAGAGATTGTTTTGCCTTGTGCGTTACGATATGTCCGCCATTGAATTTTTATTTCTAATCATCAACTTTAAAAGGTTCATTGAAGACATTTATTGCTACTGAACTTTAGTCAAAAGCTGCGCATATTTTATCGGACAAGAAAAATTAAAAAGCTCAGTTAAAAACAGCCAAACCACCAGTTACTCTAATTAAACCGAAAAACTAAACAAAAAGCCATGTTTTAAGGAAAGCGAAAGCTAAAAGTTTGGTTTACAGCATTTAACTTCGAGAAAAAATCAATTATTATTTAAACCAAAAACAAAGTTAAAGCCCCAAACTAAGAAAACTCAAACAAGTCTAAGTACAACGTATTGTGATAGTTAAAATTTAAGTGTAAGCCAAAAGCTAAGTTTGTAAATTGCAACATAATCAAAAGTTTTAATCAGTCAAAGCCCATATGTACAAGCATAAATATAAGCGTCAACTAAATCGTAAACTTGTGCTTCAATCTAAGCATAAAAATCATTTTCAGCCAACGCCTAAGTCAATGTGCAAGCTTTAGCCTAACTCTAAGTCTCAACTCAAAACAAAGCCCAAACCTAAGCTTAAGCCAAAACTAAGCCTAAGCCTAAGTTTAATCATAATGCTTTATTGTATCTTTCATCGAAACCCTATGTTATGCTCTCTATTTAGGTCATACAAATATTAAAAGGAAATACTTTTTATATAAGATACCAATCCCCGAAACAAATTCCATTAAAGACCTGGGGAGTTCCTATTTCCCATAATTTAATTTTCTCTAAGCACATTGAACAAATCGTTAAAAAAGCGTATATATTATTTCTAATCAATTGTTAAGACTCTGAAAAACAAGAGTTCTCAAAACCTTAATAATGGCTTATAAAAGTTATGTCCGTCCCCATTTAAAATATGCAGTTGAAGTCTGGAATCCAAGCAAATCATCCGATATTAAAAGATTAAAAGAAAGTTTAAAAAATATTCACATACAAAGTTTTTAAAAAATGTCGACTGAAAATACTTAACCATAACAAAAGGTTAGAAATTTGTAATTTAAAAAGCTTAGAATATAGAAGGAAGTTGTGGCGCACGGGCCTCTGCCAATATAAAAAGAAAATTAATTAAGTGAATTTCTTCACTAAAGAAACCCAGAGGCAGCGTATAAACCTAAATGTAGATTATGCTGAAAAGAAAAAAATACCTGAATGTAATTAATTTACTTTATAAAATTAAACAAATAAAAAATAATAATAATAAATTACTTTTAATATAACAGGTCCACCACAAAAAACCTTCAAAAAAAACCCTTCCAAACAACCCAAAAACAAAAAACGCCAGCTAAAAAACCGCAGAAAAAATTAAAAATTTTGATACATCAAATTATTGACAGGTTAATCGTTTCAAGACCCATTTTTAATTAAAAAAAGGTTTATTTTTTTTTAAAAGTAATTAAAATTGTGTATTCCTTTAAAATTATCGCGATAGACGCGACAGAAGTGACAAGATTTAACTATGGTTTATAAAATTCTTAGAAATCAAACACATCTTAATCCCAGAATATTTTTTACATTAGCAGTTCGTAGCAAAAGACGAACAATATTATTTCAAACGAGAATTAGAAACCATTTGACAAAAAATAGTTTTTTCGATAAGACTATATGTTCATGGAATAAAATAGACGAATCCATTATAATAAGCAACAATGCTAAATCCTTTTATACCAAACTTAATAATGGAGGTTTCACTATGGGAAATAGCTGATGATATGTAAGTATAAGGTTTTATTTATATTCTTGCTATTTTATCTTTATCTTTTTTTTTCTTTTGTTAGTATTTGGAATTTGACAACGTAAGTGTAATTATATTACCTGTTTGCTCAATAAATAAGTAAAATAAAAAAAAACCTTAACCTAAATCCAACACTAAGATTGAGCCTGTTGTAAAACGTAAAAGACCATCCAACGGCAATGAGAGGTCGTAATTTAAATCTTAAACCACTGCTCACCGTCTTTGTACGACGACGAAAGTCCCGAACTAGTCTAATCTTATTTTTAATTGGATTTGCATACTGTAATTTAAGTCGATTCAAATTCACAAAGTAAACTATGCTTTCAATGAAAAATTGCTTCAATAAGAAAAACGAACCGTTTAGACAAACACTTTTGTCGGCTCGGTTTGTCAAGTTTTTTGAACTGGCCGACGCCGACCCATTTGCAACGAATAAAATTGCAATTAAGCCAAAAAATAACATTAAATTTGACGTCATATCCATTTGCTGATTAACCGTTTTTTGCACTAAAAAAATATTTTAGTCAGTTTTTATTTTTCATTTTAGCGACATAAAATGAGTAATTTATTATTTTCGTTCAATTATAAGAAAATAGTGAAACCAATTAGAGAAAAAAAAATATGTGGTTGTTTCATTTATCAGAATCAATAGAGGAAATATTGCATTACGTCAGATCATTTATGTTTTATAACATGTTTTATAATGTAAAATTTGGTTTTATTAGAAATTGGAAGGGCGAAAAATGAAGGACACGCAATGTGGACGGAGAAAATAGACCAAACAAGGAGAAGCCCCGAATTGTGTAAACTCAAAAAAAGGAGTACATTCAAACAAGGTTCATGATAGAGATTGGAGAAAGCAAGTTAGAAAAGAAGGAAGAAAGCAACCAAAGAAGAAGACGAAGCTTCAGAATAAGCAACAGTATAAGTTTTTGAATTAGCCTAAACTTATGCAAAATCCAAAGCCGAAATTCAAGCGTAAGCCTAAAGCTAAGCCTGAAATTAAGTCTAAAGCCATGAAGCATAATCTAAAGTCTAAATCTAAGCCTCAGCCTGACAAGCCTTGTAAGTAGAAGCCTGTAAAGCTAAGTCAGAGCCAAAAGTCTAAGTTTAGGTATACTTTTATGCATAAGTCCACGCTTTAAGCAAATATCTAAGTTCAAGTGTAAGCCTAAGATTTTATTATTTTTTACCAAGAGGAAAAAATATATAAAAATGAATGTCAAAAAAGTTACATAATATTTACCGAAATCATTCAAAATGTTGCTTTAAATTTGTCGCATTTAACCTTAAAAACAACACTGCATTGAACTTAAAAAGAATTAAAACGATAAAAACACAATTTATTGTATTTATTTTTCCATTTTTTTTTTGAAAATATGAAAACACAAAAGGGGAGCGCACATTGATTCGCGTTTTCTCTTCACAAATACCTATGTGAATGACAAAATTCAAAAATGGATTCATTGCCAGTTAAAGGTAAATAAATGATGTAAACATCTGTAAAGGAGGAAAACTATTTATGCATGTTTTTAAATGGAACTTATACTAATATGGATAAATCTGTAAATAAACACTGTAGCCAATCAACTACAGTAAATGTAAAACAAAAAATACTGTTACCATAAAAAATGCTAATAGAAATGCCGCCAAGTTTTTCAAAAATAACTAACAAAAAGAAATGTTTCACCTCCATAAGCCGTGTTACCGTACCAGCAAAAAAAACCGAAAGGTAGGCAATTTTAATATCGTAAGACATATATACTGTAGTCCAAAAAACAAAAAAAATACGACCAGAGGAATACGGCAACCCAAACATATCTGCTACTGTGCGGCCCCAACAATACCGTAGCCCCAACATTTTCAATGAATTTTGGACCCAAAGATTATTGTAACCTAAAAAACACCATAACCCCAAAAATTTCAGCTACCATTAAGTGAACAAAAACCGCAACTCAAAAACACCGCAAATTTTTCACAAAAAAATGTGCAAAAAAAACAATTGAGACGCCTTTTTAAACGTGTTCATTGACGGCCAAACTTGTGAAGCACTCATTTTCATTCTGTGCATTGTCCGCTCTTTTCTTATTCTCTTTCCTTCTCTGTGACATATTCATTGTAGTTTGTGGTGTTCCTCGGAAAAAAAAGTTTAAAAACCTCCTTTTTAATGCAATACCTGTTGTATTTACTTTTAGGATATCTTTTATTCTATCACCTAAACACAGCTACAAGACATATCACTCCATCCCAGTTTATATTTTTGTAGTCAATTCCAGCTTAAACCTCAACTCTTTTGCTTTAAATTTTTTAAATTTTTACTCTCTCTCTCCTCTTGACTTCTGACATCAGTCTCATTTCTTACTTCCCATGTCCTCTTCCAAGCTTCATCTCCTTTCTTCCCTCTTTACCCTCAAAATCAGTCACAATCAGAAAAATGAGTGAAAATTGAAAAACAATAAATACAAAATAACTTCTCTTCAAAACCCTATTCAAACGCAATCAAAAAAGTGTTTATTTTGTTTTCTCCTCAACGATGTCGGTTGCGCCTAATTGCTCTTTAAAAAAAGGACTCTTTTACTCTGTAAATATACCCAATAAATCATTTTCCCACCTTCAAAATTGAAAAAAAACATTTAAAACAAAATTTTTTTCACGTATTTTAAGAAAAAAAAATAAAATTGTTTAGTTCAAAATTCCCTTTGTTTTTTTTTGCGCATTAATACTCAACGTGATTCGTGGATGGTGGATAGACGGGTGCAAATAGTCGGCGCCCAATAAATAGGTAATTGAATGAAAAGACTTTGACGGTGGGGCATCAAATTTTACAAAATTAAAACTTTTTAAAAATAAAAAAAGTTTTAAATGTTTACATTTGTATGGGGAGGCAATCACTCCTCATTCATCTCCTCTTTCTTTTGTATCACTACCATTGAGCGTGCTTTAATTGAGAAAGTGGAAAATGGAGTTAGTTTGTTTTTTAATATTAGTTCTAAATAAATGGAATCGAAGAGTAAATAATGTTTTTTTTTATTACAAATTGTTTTAAAAACGAAAAAATTTTTAATTTTTTTAATTTTACAAAAAAAAATTTTGCAATTTAAAAATTTTTCGAAATTTGAGAGAATTGGCACTTGTCCCTTTCTTTCTTTTTTTTGTTCTTAAAAAATTTTGAAAAGCCTTTTGATAATGTCTACTGTAGAAAAATTTGTAAATTGGGCAATTACATTGAAAAAATTTGATGTTCTATTAAATAAAATAAGCATCAAAATTTGAACGTGAAGCTTTTTTAAATCAAAGAAGCATTTTGTTGGGGGTAAAAGAACAAAGCCTAATAGCGGAGAAAAATTCTATTTTAAATGATGGGTCAAAAGATTGGGCGATTAAACTAAACAAAAAAAAACACCCACCACATATTCATGTGTTAGGAAATATGACGCTTATAGAAAAATAATGCCAGACAAAAAGCCGGACAGCAAGAAGACATCCGAACAAAAAGACGACAGATTAAAAAAAAGAAAAAAAAAGAGTCAAATAGGAACCACACACAAACTTACCAGATAAACAAACTCCGGACAAAAACCATAAATAAAAATGTCGATTTGACAAATGAGACAAAAAGCAGTCAAACAGAAGACTTATAAGAATAAAAAACGAACATATTAGGTTGTATGAAAAGAAATGCGCGTTCCATTTGTCTGTTTATTTTTATTACAATAAAAGATTTTTTTAATAACTTTATCTAAGAGAAAAAGCGTTGCATTACGCATTGTTTGATATACATATAACATGGTTATGTTTAATTGTTTTACAAGAAAAAGCCTTTAGAAAATGATTGACCAACAAATTTTGTATGCGATCTTGCATGTAGTATGACTTCAAGCAAAGCAAATAGATTGCTGAATCTCATTGTGCCCTGTCTGAAGTATTTGGTGAAGAAGCACTGTCAGAAAGGGAGTGTCGACGATGGTTTAAGCGCTTCAAGAATGGTAATGAAAGCTTAGAACACAAAGAACATGGGCATCGACCTCAAGTAATGGACAACGACGAGTTGAAAGTTGCAATCGAATTAGATCCGCGCCAAACCATTCAGGATCTTGCAAAAGAGTTTAGTTGGGGTCACACCGCCATCGCAGTTCACTATTGTTATATTTGTTCTAAAAAAATTTCTAAAATAATAAAAGAGAATGAAAATAAACCAAGGCCACGGAGAATAAACAATTTAAAATTTGATCAGTTTTTTTTCAAATGACTGAAGAGGCCAACCTTAAAATAAATAATAAACCAATAACGCCTAAGCCTTGGCTGAAGACATAGGCTAAGCGCATAAACTGTGTCATGACCGATACCGTCAAGCTACCAAAAACAGAGAAATCGTGTTAAGACTGACATGAACAAAACGCTCAAAGCCCATTGCAGACATCGATAAACTAAAATCAACTTTTTTATTTGTTTGAAATTTTTGGCGCAGGTTTTGGCGATATGTCATTTTATGTGTCAGAGTTTTCATTTTTTTTATTTCAATTTTTTAAACAACGCTTTTGTAGTTAAAATAATAAATTATTGGCAAAGAGCTATGCGTATGAGTTCATTACATTAAACAAATCAATAATTAATGACTATTTTTTGTTTTCCAACAGATATAAAACATTCGAAATTTAATTTCGAAACTTTCAAATTAACGTCTTTTTCTGTTTTCAAATTTTTTTCTTCCAATTAAAAAATGTTTGACCAATATCGATTTCATATTTCATTCTTCAAAAGACCAAAGTTGGGAAAAAAATTGCATGTCCAAGTTAATTACATTTTATTTCTCCCAAAATCTCCCCTTTTTTGCAACAATAAATTTTTTTACGCCGCCTCAAAAAAAGAACAGATGAAAAAAGTGAACTTTTGTTTTTCACTTAAAAAATGAAAAGCTTTTATTCTTTATGCAGCACCACACCGCTTATAGTCAGCCAATTTCCACCTTTCCCCTTTTTTTTCCCTCCTCCCTAAAATAAAAAAAAATATGTGTTACAGCCATGCCGGAAATAATAATTATTATGTCTCGTTCGGAGAAAAACAAGTTGCACAAATAAAATTTAAGCGAAAGAATTTTTTGGTCATTTTATCCCAAAAATTTTTTTTGTTTATTGCACTTTTAAATGGTCATTCATGTTTGCTTTTGGCGCGCCTAGAATTGCGGGAGTTTTTTTATACTTTAATTCCGTCAAAATTGTAATTGACGCAGAATTATTAATTTTTTTGAGCGTATCGCCCAAAATTGCTTGTTAATTCCAAAATGCCAGTTTTGAAAGATAAATTAAAGCGTTTTTATTTTGAAAAAATTTAGTGGACTTTCCATTGAACATATTCTTGAGCCCAGCCGCTTTGTGTTAAATGAAGAGTTGACTGTAATTGCCAACTACAGCTGTAGGCGACCCCAATAGAAGGCTAACAACCCACGCCGCAGTTTTAATCTAGTAATGCAAGCCACAGCCTAAGCTAAGCTTATGTCGTATAAGCACAAACATAAAGTTTAGGAGTTCCAAATTCAACTTTTTGCACAAACCACAATGACATAACGGATTCCTCTATATGTTTAATCGCATGAATTAGACGATTAGCTAATCTGGTTAAACATGAGTAAAATTAGCTTTTGTTTCTTCATAGAACATAATCCCATTCATTTGCCTTTGCCTGAATCTCTAGGGAGGTATGTTAAATGGAGAACGGATTGTCATTAAATGCAACTAGCAGTGTTAAAAAAAGCTAAAAGCAGTTTTGTGCTTCAAAGTAGAGTATATTTGAGGTACTTTCTTGAAATAAAATTGAGACGCTTTACAGCTTTTGAAAGCGACAAATAAAAACGCAAATTTTAAAAATAAAAATTTGTGTAACGGATTAAATTTATTTAAAAAAAAAAAAATAAATAAATAAAAAAAAAAAAATAAATAAATAAAAAAAATAAAAAAATAAATAAAAAAAAAAAAATTTATACCTAATATTTACTGTATTAAAATCAGAAAATTATACATAATAAAAAAAAAATGTTACACTAATTTTTATTTTTGGAATTTGCGTTTTTTTGTTCGGCATTTAATTGTACTAGAACCATATCGTTTTGTGATTGTGAAACCGCAGTCTGAAATGCAAGCTTGGCCTAAACAAGGAATGAAGCTAACACTTTACTATTATCTATATAGTGAAGCTCCAGCTTACACAAAAAAAAACCCAATAGTTTTTTAAACATTTCAACATTTTCCCATTCAATTTTTATTATTACAGGTTGTTAAAATCTCAATTAATTAACGAATTACGAAAAATCTACGTATAATCAACCAAAAATGCATTGGAAAATTGATTATACGTTGATTGCAACAGATTTTTCGTTATTCGTAAATTAATTGGGATTTTAACAACCTGTGATCGTTTATTGTTTATGCCCTATTGTGTAAGGCGTGTAATAAACGCGATATTAACGCAGACAACCTGTGCGTGTATAAGTGTATGTGTATGTGCGTGTTTTGTACGTATTAGCTAAACAGAAATTAAAAGTTTTGGAAAAAATGCAAGCTTTTTTTTTATTAGTTTTCTTTATTTAAATTTTTACTAATTTTGAAAATTTTTCATAAGCTGTTTTCAATTTATGTTTATGTATCAGCGGTACCAGCTATTAAAGCGCGCCAAAATATAAATCCCAGAAAATAGTTTATATAGTGGTTTTTTTTTGCAAAAAAAAACAGATTTTGATATAATGCACAAAAAAATCATTTTTTTTTTTTGAATAAAATACCAATTTATGTCTTATTCTGTTATAAAAAGTAGCCCTTATTGTAAAAGGTTGAATTTATAAGGCAAGAGACTTGGCGTATACTAGAGCTTAGTAATTTGGTTTAAGCTAAAAGCCTAAAATTTACAAAATAGTTTATTTATGGCTCAATTTTATAATTTAAACCTTAATCTTCATTTTAACATTTTTTATAGGTTTTGCGATATTTTTTTTTAGTATTTTATTAGCGCGTCTTACAATTATTTTTTTTTGATTTAATAAATATTGAAAAGTTTGGTGTCGTGAAATTGTGATCGTAAAACTTTTTTTATACACGCCCTGTTTAAATACTATTTAAAGTCATAAAATACTTCTATTAAGATATTGGACAAATATATTAATAATTTTTAAAATGCAAAAATTCCTCTTGTTCAATTTAGAAAATGGGGAGGGGGGGGGGGGGGGGGGGGGGGGGGGTCAATTTTTAGGTATGCCCAGTGAAGCATTGAAAGGTATTTTTTATTTTATATAAGGGGTAGATTTACATCTCTAATTTTTACTAAACCAACTTTAATTTTGCTTAAATTTTTTGACGTTGAAAAAAGGAGATTATCAGGGTGAAATGGTTTTAAAAAAGTGTTGCCAGTAAACTTAAGTTGGCCGTGCCTTAATAGTATTTTAAACGTGATTTATCCAGCAATCACATTCCTAGAATTGAGATCGGCACGAAAAATCCGTGTTGAAGTGCCCGTTGAACAGTCCCAAAACTGGAGCAATTTCTTTTTCGTTTTAAAATGAAATCATAACTTTTATTTTTATTTTTTAAAAACGAAAAAAAAGGTTATCAAACCTTATGACTCATTTTTTCTATAAAAATACGTCACCACAAATAATTTTTTTTAATTATGCCTTTTTCAAGCGCTATTTTTATCTCCTTTTCCAACTTTTCTAACAAAAAAAAGTTTTAAGCTTACTTAAATCTAAAAATGAGGCTAGATTAAGGCCAGCAGTGAATAATGTCTCAGTAACCCTATCATTTTTGCATACTATTTTTCTTTGTCTAACGTCAGACAGTTAGAAAATAGCATTGAAAATTTAAAGGATTACGTAGCCTTTCTCCATTACTGTTTAAGGGACCATTCAACTTTGAGCCTTAAAAAAGTTTGTTACCGTCCCTTCTTACATCACTTTTTAACTTTATGTGGATTTATTCTATTTTAAGCCTAGTTAAAGTTTAAAGCGCCAAAAATTTTTTGATATTCTTTTTAACAGTTTTTCTGCTTATCTTATCTGTGGTATAAATGATTTTTTTTCTATTTGTGCTCAATTGCGGGTACAATTACCGTCCTACAAAAATATTTATTTAAAGCTTAATAGACCGAAAGCATATAAAAATTTATTTTAAAAAAAATGGAAATTAAATAAAATTCCCATATGGTCATGAAAATTTACAACGTAATGTAGTTAAGAGGAGTTTATTCTTTTACCCCCATTTTTTTAGAAGAGGATAAACCAGGAAAAATATTACGTCGCCAGTTTTCTAAAACTTTATAGTATTTGGCAAACTATTGTTGCAAAACTAAAGAATAAAAGTTTATTCAAATTTTATGATTTTTTAAACATTTTTTTGAAATTATTTTTTTGGTCCTGCAACGATAGTTTGCCAATTTTTCAAATTTACAAAAATTCAAAAACATTTTCTTCGATTTTTCATGTGGAAAATTGGAAACGACATCTTTTATTTTTCTTGCTGCTCGCCAAAAAAAAGTACTTTCCAATGTTCTTTCTGCAATCGAAAAATGGCGTTTCAATATTCAACCCTGCAACAAGCTTTATGCTTAGACCTTTAATGCATTGCGTGTAAAAAATAATGGCAAGTAATTAAAGTTTATGGGGTCAACTTCTCGATCATTAAATAGTGGACGGTTTTTTGGCAATGGAAAAGTAACTTATTGTGTTTTGACCCAATTATGTCCACCGGAATTGTAGGGGCTTTCCCAAAATATAATACTTTGGCTTAATTTTTGCTTAAAGCTTTTGTTTGAACATGTTTTTCCATTTAGCTTATATTTTTTGTTAGGATTACAATTTGACTTTGTTTAATGTATTTTTTTTTTGTATTTTAGCATATTCTGTATATTTTTTGCAAGAGTACAAATGGCGCAGTACGAATATTGGCCTAGGTATGGCCTGGAAAATTATTCCTACACATTTCCCATGGAAGAGAAATTTGATCCCGTGGAATCGACGGAGTGGATGCAAAGAAATTGGTTGCATGGTTTTTCAATCTCTGCGGTTTATATAGTTCTCATTCATGCTGGTCAAAAGGTATTAATTTTTTAATATGGCAAGTTCACGATTTTTTTGTTTTACAACCTTTTTTGATTATATGATTTTTTGGGCTATGTTTCTTTTTTTGAGGAGATTCTCTTTATTCACATGAGCATAGGCCAGATTTTCACAAACGTAAATCTGGAGCTTAGGGAACTCGCTTACGGCGCAAAAGAGTTGATTGTCCTATTTTATAGTTTCCTCAAGCTATTTTTCGTATTCTAATTAGCTATTCCCAAATTTTTTAGTCAAAATTATTATAGTTAAATTGCAGACAACGCTATTTGGTTTCATTTATGGGCTTTATCGTTGATTTTTGTGGAGTTTTTGAAAATTGATTAAAAAAATTTTTTGTGAGAGAAATTTGTGTATACGAAATCGGAAATTTATGACACTTTATCATAGTTTAAAGGACATGAAGGGGCAATGCAATTTTCAAATGTGCACCCAAACCCATTTTATTTATGGGATGCGAGCTTATTATTTGCCTTAATGAAATTCCTATTCATTTTACTTTTTAAAAGTTTATCCGCTTTACCGCATTTTTGGCATTTAACTTTTTTGCTCACGCCGTCACGGCTGTTTTTTTAGTTCATAATATATGTCAAAAATGAAAAAATCGGCAATTTCTATTAAATTTTTATTTGAACTTTTTTTGTTCAATTAAAATAGTTCCCAGTAATAAGTGCTTTACCGTTTGAACATTTTCAACTTTTAAACTATTAGTACATGGAGTCGCGCAAAGCGTTTTCATTGGACAACAGTCTCTTTTGCTGGAACATGGGTTTGGCAATATTTTCCATTACCGGTCTGTTGCGAATGGCGCCGGAATTTTTTTGGTCGGTGCGTTCGAATTCGTTTGTCTATTCAATTTGCACGGCTTCGTACGCACAGGGCGTCACGGGCTATTGGGCGAATAAGTTTGCAATATCCAAGGTTTGGAGGTTTTAAAGGTTTTTTATTTTCAAAAAATTGCTTTCCTTAGACTTGTGAGTAGAATAACAAAATTTCAATTAATTAAGCAAATTTCCAGTACCATTCAACCCAAACCGTTTCAATCCACCCTAATGGCCTAATGGGGTTTTGAAACTTTATTAATTTTTTAGTGTTGTATAATTTGCTTTATTATCCTATCGATGGCTTAAAAAATATTATAAAAATATTTCAAAATTTGAAGAAATTTCAACTTATTATAATGTAATTTATAATTTCGATATTTATAATAACATTGGTATAAATAACTCACTTTTCATAAAATTGCAATGAGGCATTTTAACAGACTATATCGAAAATAAATTAATTATGTTTAATACTGTATTTGGCCTTTGGAACGAGTTCTATCCCCGGATTTCTATTAAATTTTTTAATTTTGTTTTTATTTAGTCGGGATCATGCTTATTCAACTCAAGGCATTTTTACTCCTTACATTTCAACTTAGCGCAATTCAACTCATTGTCTTCTCAACTTTGTGTTATTTTAATTGAAAGGCATTTTTTCCTGTTGAAAATTTTTTATTTTCCCAATTTTTAAATTTGAATTTTAACTCCTTAAATGAGTAATTTTTTAAAATTTTGCTTAAAACTTATGAAATCCACAACATGTCAAACTAAAATTATAGCTTACCAATTTTTTTTTGCAAAATTTTACTTGTTTTTTAACCAAACGTTTTCTACCAAATCATAATTCCCGATTTTTTTTTCTGATTTTAAGGTTCTATTGATGTTAAAACTAATAAACTATGCGAAAAGACAATAACAATTTTCTAGTCAGCCTCCCAATACTTTGCGCAGTAGGCTTCAATGGCTTAGGGCCCAACTATTTTTTTTTAAATGATTACAGCGAGGAAGATCTAATTGTCCGGCGCCTTTTTGTCTTCAAATCGTTTTTTACCATATTGCTCTTTTAAAGCCATTATATTTTAGCCTTTAAACAATTTCTCAAAAACAAATTTTTCAAGTCAAATTCAAACCATCTTTATTTGAGCATAAAGCCATGCAAGTAACTGCGGCCAAACTTTGGTCTAAATTAAAAAATGAGCTTTTAATAATTCGTTTTTTAGCAATGATATAATTTATAGCGGCTTTCTATACCACACACAACTAATAATTTTCTGCATTATCTTCTTTGAAAACTACTTTTTTTAGTTTTTGGAACTCATTGACACGGCCTTTATTATTTTACGAAAGAGGCCGTTGATTTTCCTCCATTGGTATCACCACGTCACTGTGCTCGTCTACACCTGGCACGCCTACAAGGATCACACTTCCTCTGGCCGGTGGTTCATCTTCATGAATTATACGGTACACGCGCTCATGTACACGTACTACGCCTTACGCGCCCTTCGCTTGCGCGTGCCCAAGCTGCTGGCCATGCTAATTACCTTACTGCAAATCTTACAAATGGTTATTGGCGTGTTTATCGGCGCAATTGTCTATTATTTGAAGAGTCACGGGACGGCGTGCCAACAGGCGTGGACCAACTTGTACTTTTCATTTTCCATCTATTTTTCCTACTTTTTGTTGTTTTGCAATTTTTTCTATCACGCCTACTTGAAGAACAACAGAAGTTGTACGGTAACAAAGTTGTCGTCAAAAAGAAATGGTCTAGCGGCAGCCAACAGAACGACTCTACGAGTAAGGATTTTCTTCTTCTTTTTTTTCGATCAGAAAGATTTCTTTTTTTTGTGAAATGTGTTTTAAAGGGATCCAAAATCAATTGGGGGCGTAGACAATGTTTTCAATAATATTAGGCATACGTATCTAAAGGCGATCTCAGGCCATAAATTAGGCAATAATGAAATTCAGTTTGGCTGCCTTTTTTCTATTTGCTATCCCTATTTTTTGCATTGGCAAATCAAGGTTATGTCAAACTATTAACTTATTTTTTATATAATTTATTTTTATGCAACGCCATCAACAGCGTTTGCAGTCCGTTGGGCTTCCTACTAAGTTTTTTTAGAATTGAATTTGAGTCATGCTAGATTTAGAGCGATGCATGTGAACAAAAGAATCACGTCAAAGAAATCCGAAATGGCATTGTGGAACAAAGATTGGCTGCTTCGGCGCCGTTAGCCGAAACAAAAAAACCAGTTAAAGGCGGTGAAAGCAACTCGGTTCTTTCTTCAACTAAAATTCCAGTTTATTTATTGAACGGCGGTCCGAAACCCAATGGTTTAAGCAATGGCAAAGCGCTAAAACGTCAGCCAGCATCGGTACCTCAGTCTTTGCCGCCTCTGACGCGGTCGCGTCGCGTTCCGAGAATCGATTAACAAGACGGCTGTGTATAACAAAGAAATCATTATAATTATTGGTATGCTTATCTTTTTTTTCTCGTTTTTAATCTTTGTGTCTAAATTGTTGTTGTATTTTGTGTGATAAAGAAAGTTAATTAGTATTGTTACAAAAGTGCGGTTGTCAAATGACAGCCTTCAAAGATACCAGGCTAAAACATTAGTTTGATCAAATTATTTGGTGATTTAAAGATTTTAAGGACTTTAAATCTTTAAATCTAGGTTTAGGCTTTTCTTAAATTTTATAACTGGAGATAAGATAATGTTTAGGCTTAGACCGAGATTTTATCTAAAGGTAAAACTATTTAATTACGTCAGGGTTAGGCTTATACGTTAACTTGAGGTTTACAATCTGAAGACTAAGCTTAAGCTTTACTTAAGTCATTGGCTTTAAAGTGAGGTTTATAGATGCGTTTATTCTTTGGCTTATCGAAAGGGCTCATTTAAACAGATTGAAGTTTTTTGTTTTCGAATTTCTGAGTGGATTATTCTTTGCAATATTATTCCCTACATATAATAACGATTCACAATAACAAAATTTGCCGAATTCCATAAAATAGAAAAATTTTATTAAAAAAAGAATAAATAAATTAAAAGTGATATAATTAAATAGAAAAGCTTTCGTAATTAGAGAGTCATTTTTTGCTTTTTTTAAGCAAATTAAAAAAAAAGGGAAAGGAAATTTTGTATGACTTTTATGCCTTCTAAAAGATTATTATTTTTTTATGGAAAAAGGAAAGAAAAATTTATAATTTACAAACAATAAAAATTGATTAGTTGCAGTGATAATGATTTAAGGATAAAACATTCTCTCCGGTTTAAGAGAAACTTTTTTACCACAAGCCGGATGTTTTACCGCCGGGTGGATGAATCACTTTCGTCGTCGAGCGATTCGGCGGATTAGTCGATTCAACATCTGAAAATGAAAAAAAAAATACTATTGGTTCATGTTATTGAAAGTCTAATCAGAGTTTTGGAATAAGAATGTCTTAAGGAAGCCATTTTCAGCTCATTGCCAGTTAATTTTTTAGTGAAACTTTGTAGAGATATTTTTCCGATTAGAGCCTTATGACTTGACAGTCGATCATTTTTACTTTGGGTGAACTAAATCTAAAAGCTTCTAAGGAGGCTCTTCAGCTCATGGCAAATGCGAAGTTGGGGCTAAATAGAACTTTGTTTTAGTTTGGCTTTATGTCTCTTTTAGGCTGCCAAAAATTTGGTGAAACATTTCTTTTAAAAATTGGTTATTTATTGGTTTACTCCAAAAAAATTAAAACTTGAATGAGCTGAAAACAATAATTATTTGCTTTTGCAGTTTTTACTAAAAGTTATTTACATGATATAAAAAATTTATGCGGAGCGAAACCAATTCTGTTTCGAACTGGAATTAGTTGATATGGTATGAACTAATGGTTTTAACAAAGAAAGTTTTTCCACTAACTTCGATTCCGTGCGCCGGCAGTAATTGGTCGATTGACGGCGTTTTGCGTCGGCACCGAAGTATTCGAAATTTTGCGCTCGTTTATGGCCGACACATCGCTGGTTGTTGCGCCACTTGCGCACGAGCTGGCCAAAGAAGATGCTGGAGGGACTCCGACTCAATCTTATGGTCGGCCTTTGGCTTTGCATCGATGGCTAATTGTGAAAGATTGAAGACCTAAAATTGAAGGAGAAAAATTTCCGTAATACTAAGACTAGAATCTATAAGAAAAACTCACTTTTTCTCTGAGCTGAACGATTGAAAACAAATGTGGCGAGTTTGGCGCCAGTGCGACAAAGAGCGACGCGTTTTTGGCGCTAATTTTATCGTTCTCCAATTCATTGCTGAATTTGCCGTTGCGATACAAAATTTTTCCACCGCAAATTGTAATAAGTGGTGTGGCGTGGACGGTTTCGTTGTTTAAGTGGCGCGACGAGTTAAAGTCCCACAGGACGATGTCGGCATCCGACCCAACTGCTACTCGACCCTAAAAAAAGAAATTGCAATAATTATTTTGATAATACTGTAAACGCCTTAAATCGGTATTTTCAGTAAGAAAATTAAGCTATCAGAAATTTGCAAATTATACCCTAAAAAAGCATTTATGGAAAATACCATAATTTAGAGAATTATAACTAGTTACACTTAAGCCGGACATTATTATCACTTGAACAAAAAACTAAAGTAATCCAAAAAAGCTAAACTTGATAGCTACAGTAAAGCCTGGCGCTACTAGTACAGTAAAAAGTAACTCAAGACTCCTAACGATAAAAAAAGGTAAATTTTCACGTAATCGAAAAAAATTCGCATTTGTTACAGCAAATCATCACATGACAGTGAGCTGTTATTGCAAAAAAATGAAAAAAAATCTTACCTTTTGTGGATACAAGTTAAACAATTTGGCGGCATTAGTACTTGACACCGCCACAAAACGCATGGGATCAAAGCGCCCAAACTGGACGACACCCCGCTCCCATAGCACAGAAAGCCGATTTTGTACATCGGCTAGAGTTGCGGAATTCTGACCAGAAATACAGGTGCACAAAGTGCCGCTAAAACAAAACAAATTTAGTTTTTGAAAGCTTAAAGAGGAAAAAGGTCGTACTCGGCCAATAATTCAAGAGCATATTCGATGCAGGCATTGTCGCTCGTCCGATTGTCAATCGCCGCCAGCGACACTTCCGCGCTAACCAAAGCGCCGTCAACTCGTCCCGAGCGGAGCGCCACATTTAGGTCACGTGAAGCGCGAAGGGTCAGGACAGAAACCGGGGCGCTGGTCAGTTGACTGTAGACGCAGTAGCGCTGCACGCGCTCCGCCTCCAACTAAAATGAGAAAAAATATTGTGATCTACGGCCAAAATGTTTAAAAGTAACAACGCGCGACTGGCGCAGACAAAAAAGCAAACAGACAATAAAAAAACGCGGACGAAATATAAAATAATCATTTCGCATGCGTAAATTGTCCGCCCATATTTCAATCCTCTAATTATCCAAAACGATTTTTTGTACGATATTTTCTTATCCAAATCATTTTTTTTGCTGAAAGTCTTATTTGTCCGTATTATACTTTGTACTTTTTCATTCAGAACGATTTTTTGTCTGTAGTATTTCTGTTACCGTTATTGTCCGAATAATTTTAATATCCGCCACTATTGTCTTCGCTTTCCTTTTTATCCAGATTAAATGTTTGTCCCGCCCCTTTTTGTAAATAAGCCCCAAAACCATGTGTCAAATACAAAACAAATTTGCCTTTCTTTAACCTCCCGCAAAAAAATTGTTTTTATGACACCAAAATTTGCATTTGTTCTGTTCCAATTCAACTCAAAACAAATAAGAACAATTTTGACAAAAAGCAGTAAGCGTATTTTTATTTTCGGTGAATAAATATTATAGGAAAAAAATTGTCAAGGAAAAAACGCAAAACAATTAACAAAATAGAAAGTCCTTTTATTGAATATCCCCTCCATTTCTCCTTCCCCACCAAATAAAACGCAATTTTGAGTATTGAAAGTCAAATAATTAAAAATTTAAAGTTGAAATTTCCCAACAAACTTTGAGTCGAACAAAAAAAATTGAATGAATGCGTTGTGATGAGTAAAGATTAAAGAAGAAATGCGTTTTGCTATTTTTACGGTGGCCAGTATAAGTTACGGTAGCTACACATTCAAACTTTGGCAAAATGAACATTTTGCCAAAGTTCAAAATTAATTTACTGTAGCAAGGCCTTTGTAACTGTTTTTCTTCTCTCCTCATTTTTTTTTGTCTTTGTATTGGTTTTGTTTTTTGAGCCCTGTTTTTGTTATCTTTTAGTCGTTGTCCGTCACGGTTTTGGGTCATTACGACTTCTTTTTGCGTCAAGACAATCATTTTTGATTTTTTTATAATAAAACTAAATTTTATGCTCATTGTCAACTGTTTGGGGTTGACCCAAAATGGAAAAGGCCGATATGAGTAAATGCAGCGCATAAAGGGCCAACTTTGTTTTGTATACAAACGCAGACAAATTAATTTTCGGACGTCCGGACTTGCATGTAAAACAAAAGTTAAAAGATAGACTTGCACGTTTCGACGCAATGACTCAATATGATAACTCAATAATAAAAAGACGTCTGCAAAAGTTTAATTATTGTCACTTTACAGCAGTCAAACGGATGTCCCGTTCAACGATTTTATCTAATGGGACACTAAAACCAGAAAAAAAGTTGCAGGAAAAACAGACCTTTGGACAAAAAAAAACGCATAAAAAACTTAAGTTAGTTCAAAGGACTTTTACATTACAAATAGTTTCAGAAAATACCTTGGCAAGGGCGTTAAAGCTGGCTTTCTGTCGTTTCTCTAGAATAGTGGCAACTTCCTGGTTTTCAGCAATGACGCGGCAGTGCGCGCCCAATTGTTTGGCGTGTTCTAATGCTTCAAAAACACTCGTCTCTGAAGACATATCAAGCAAAAAACTATTTATACTCTTCTCGCAAACCTAAAAACAACAAACAAGTTTTAAGGCATGTTGCAAAATGTAATCAAAAGCTAAGCCTAAGCCTAAAATTAAGCCTAAGCCTAAGCTTAATCTTAAGCCAAAGTTTAAGAACAATAGTCTTTAGCTTAAGCCAATGCATAAGTTTGAACTTAAGCATAATCCAAAGTTTAAGCTTAAGGCCAAGTTTGAACACCGGCTTAAAACCCAATCGCAAAGTTATGTTTAAATTTAAGCTTAAACTCTTGTTTAGGCATAAACCTACAAGCCCGTCCATAAATTTATAGAAATTGTGAACAAAATGAAACTTTGGCATACCAATTCAGTCATTTGGCCGCGGAGAAACTCGCTCATACGCCCTTTACCACGGCAGAAAGGCCGAAACAGCATTTGGCTTGTGAGTCGCCAACACAACGAACGCGATCGACGGCGGCCGCCAACGATTCATTCGGTTTTGGGACAACAACGTCAATTATCTAAAAATTGTGCAAAGAAAGTAATTTTTCAGTTTGAAAAAACAATTGCAAAAAAGACTTTTGTCTAATTTATTTTTTATTTAAATTTCACCATAATCTTGGAGGCGCTTTTAGTAATTCAAAACTTTTAAATACTCAATAAAGCCGCTAACCGTAGTTGTTCCGCCGGCCAACGCCGCCTTTGTCCCACTGACAAATGCATTATTGGTGTCTGCAGAGAAACAAGGATGGACGTCGATTCCCGCCGGCAGAATCCAATAACCAGTGGCGTCGATAGTCTCCACATTTCGAGCGGTGCAATAGATGCCGAAATTTGTCTAAAAAAATGAATCTAATATAATTGATTTATGTCATTTATGATATTTTTCAAAGGCTAAGATAAGTTAAATATTACCGTAATTATTAAAAGACTACGGTATGTTAATGGCTAAAGTAAATATGAAAACTATGATATTTGAACGCAATAGTAAGTTAAAAGTTACAGCAATTTTGTTTTAAAGGCTGTAATAAAATTAAAAGCTACAAGTAACCTTAAAAACCAACTTATAATCTCACAGTAAGTTTGTATGGCTCAATAATAGGGATGAAATTACAGTAAATACAGCCACCATTATGATAATTTGAATATATGCGAATGCCGTAAAAGAACTTAATACTGTAAAAAATTTGCAAAGCAAGCTCAAGCCAAAGTAATTTTTAAAAACTACTGTAAAACTTTGATAAACAATTTTTTTTTAGAAAGTTTACTGTAAATATTTATATAAAAAAAAACTTACATAATTACATTATTTTCAATTAAAATATCGGCCGCAAAAATTTCGTCGTCGTTAATAATATTGGCGTGTTTTATCAAAATCGATAGGTCGGCAGCACCGCCGCCCGCTCCACTACCGCCGGAGTTTTCGCTTGATTCTGTGGCGTTGACCATTCCACCGCCGCCTCCAGCAAACCCACCACCAAAAATAGAGTTTGTCGTTGTATTCGAAAAGCCGAAAGCCAAACCGTTGCTATCCGACTTGTTATTTTGAGCGTTTTGGTCAACGATTGCGTTTAAATTGTTGGCTAGCAGAGTGGAAGATTGAATATCAGCTTTTACATTCAAAGCAAATGGCTTTTGGACATCATTATCATTTGGCAAATTTTCAAAATTGCACGCATTAGCGGTAATTCCCTGCTTGTTTTGGCTATTCCCACTGCTTTCGCTCACAAATGATGCATGCGCCGCCTTTTTTATAAATGAATTTTGTTGTTTTTGTTGTTGGGTGACAACGAAAGCGTTCGCGCTGCCAGCCGGCGTCGCGTCAAACTTCATTGCGTTACTTGGCTGGCTATCTAATTCTAGTCCATTCTTGTTGAAGTCTCTCATTTTGTTGTTTTCTTCCCTGGCATTGTTGTTGTCTTCGCTGTTGTTTATGTTGTTGTGCGCACTGCCAACAACTTTCTTTCTCCCAAATATGTCGTACTCATCGGTCTCATTGTTGAAATTGTGTTTTTTTCCTCGACGGAAATCCATGTGAATTGCATTTGTATTATTTAATTCCATCTCTTTGAATGAGCATTTTTCTTTCTCTTCTGCATTTGTGGTTGTTCCACCATTTCTTCTGCATGACTCATCCGCCTCATTTCTATGACACTTGACCGCCTCCACAGTCGTTTTTGTTGTTTCAATCCCATTGACATGTAAGCACTCATCTTCATGCATTTTTACAGAAACATTAGACTTTAAATCTGTTTTTTTGTTGTCTTCCCTTTGTTGTTCTTCAAGCTTGTTGTCCATTGTGCAATTTTCTTCTACCTCCTCCTCCTCTTCTTCTTCACCAGTCTCTTCGCTCTCTGACGCCAACTCCGGTCCAGGATTGCTCAACTGCATCTTTGCGAAGAGCAGACGTCTCGGCCACTGCGTCATTCACAATTTCCACGCCTGCGCCATTATTCGAACACCTGAAAAACCAAGAAAAAAATATTTCAATAAAGTAAAAGGTTAAGTTTTTGTTGTTAAAAATTGTCTGAAATTAACTTTCAAAAAAATAAAGCAAAAAAATAAAAGTTAACTCATACTTTTTATTTGAGTAAAAACAAATAGAAACATTTAAGAGTATATTTATGACCTAAAAAAAAATGTCTATGTTTTCTGCTAAGAGCTTTAATTTTAGCTTAAGTTTTACTTTTACATTTGGGTAAAACCTATATTTAGGCTAAGCCTTAGGCTCAGATTAAGGCCTGCTGATGTTTTTAGGTCATTTTTAAAGCATTCACTATACTTTTTAGCGCCCCAATAAGTTAAAGAAGTATTTTTGGAATTGCAAAAATAATTTTTAAACAATTCTTAAATTGTTTTGGCTTTTTGTAAATTTTACGAATTCCAGTGTAAAAAAAACGCCTTAAAAAACTCATGCTGAAGCTTTAGAATGTTAGATTACCTTAATCAATGACTCAAAAGTGCCTAAGGAGCTTTAAGCATTCTGTATTCATCAAGATTTTACAACAATTTTTTTTATTATACCTTATCCTTTTTGACTTTGGCGTTCGCTTAATTAAATCAACAGAGCTGTCCTCCTCCGCCAATACTATTTCCTCGGACGTCAATGCATTTGACTCGACAATTTCAGGGCCGGGCTCGGAACGGAATGCGCCGTTTTTTACGCTGCTAGTCGCGGCGCTGGGCGACGATTCTACTTCTCTTGTCGGAGAAAAAGCTAAATCACTAATTTAAGTTTCAATTTAGACTTAACAAAAAGCCTACCTCCACCAAAAAAGTCGAGCATTGCCTGCGAGGGCTGAAACGCTTTTTGGCGCGCCCTCAGCGCACGCACGCCCGGTGGTGTGCCCACAGCAATTGGTGCGCGCGGCGACGTTTTAGATTCCAAAGGTGAAGGAGTAGCGCGTCCAGACCCAACAGCCGACTGTCGACCGGAAGATGGATTGCCGGCTGGTGAAACCGCAGTCGACTCAACACTAATTTTAAGGTTTTGTCCTAAAGTTTCCGGTTGTGACGTTCTTATTTCTATATTAGGAATTTCTACTTCCAAAGCGTCCGAAATAAAAGAAATGTTTTCTTCCGGCTGCAATTTGTGTTCCGACTGAGTTTGGTGTTCCGGTTGAATGCGCTGATCCTGTTTTTCACTCATTGAAAATGCAAATTCATTAATTTTTAGGACGTCATTTTGCGGAATGTCTTCGGTTGAATGAGTCATAGCCGACTCCTCGTCATCCGAATACACAATTGTTGACCTTTCAAATGAGTCTTTGATTAGCATTTTCGATTGAAACGGCGAGCAATCCTCACTGAATTCGTCATGGTTATAAGCGGCTATATCAGACGGCTGGCTAGATGACTCCGGTTCTCGCCTTTCCAACCTATTTACGGCGCTCTTAACAGCAATTCCCTCCAATTCGGTTTTTGAACTAAGCTCTGTACAACAAGCATTATTCTGAACAATCTTATCCACTGTTCTGGCTTCACGCCTAACCGCTTTGTTACATCCTCCTTTCCTCGTTGTCGCCGACAAATATTCGATTTTGAATACCGATGGCACGCCCATAGAGGACTCTACAAAATATTCGGTGGACGTTCCTTCGTGCTTTTCGTCGTGTACAGCATATACAACGCGTTTCCCGTTGTTTGCCGCATTTCGCCGTCGCAAATTGCTAGTGGACTGTCTGCAGTTGGGAAAGTTCAAAAACGGCAAGAATGGAAACATTGCAAATTACCCCCTAAAAATATAAAAACGGCTTAGTATTACAGTTTAAAACATTTTCAAAATATCAATCCTGCACAAAGTTATTAGACGCAAATCGGAATGTCCTTTCCTTTCATTGCATCTTTCATTCCGCTCCGTTTCTTTCTAAGCTACTGTAAAGGATGATTGAAACATTAAGCATCCGCTTATTGGAAGCTTTCTATAGAACTGAATAGAACTGGCAAGAGTTCAATTAGGCAATCACACATAAATGTGTAGCAAAATTTATAAGTGAATTTTGGAATTCCTCTAATACAAGACCCCTCTTCCTCCTGGTAAAGTCCTTCTCATATTTTGTTTGAGTATAATTCAGTTATTATATTAGAGCCATATAATCAGTGCTTGGATTTGGAGCGTTTATTGACAGCTGAAGGAACATAAACATTTGCCAATAAAGTACTACAGAATGTATTAAATGACATAAAACTTTGTTTGATAATTGGTTAAACTGTCAGAATTTTCTGACATAAATTTTATTTATGGAGTCATCTTACTCATATATTATAAGCCAATGTCCAGTTTGTTCCAGCTATCAATTAACGCTCCAAACCCAAGCACTGCATATAACCCATTCAATTATACTTAAATCGTAAATTCAATGCGTCCCAAAAGCATAACAAATTTTAAATTTGATAAAATAAAGCAATCGTAAAAATAAGTCATTTCACAAGTAGAAACCCCCTTTCAATAAAAGCCCTTTTATTCTTTCATGGGGAATGATTGAAAAATAAGAAGCCCCCGGGCTTGCGGTTGAAATAACTTAAATAATTAAAGTATAACAAAATTTGACGAATCTTTATTAGTCATTGACAAATTCAGTTTTACTCGGCAGAAAATAAAACACTGAGCTCATTTTCAAATAAACAAAATGTGAATTTGAATAAAATTAGCTTTACGTTAAAGAAATCAAGAGGAAGACACACAGACAATGGCGATATACATGACGAAAAATGAATGCATACATATTTTGGACAAACAGGACAGTCAGGACCAAAAACTAAATGACACAAAGCTATTCGAAATTTAGTAAATTGGGGCTTTATTAAAACAAAAATAGGTTTGTGCGGCCTAAAACAAAGTCTACTTTTCCGTAAAGCAATGAAAAATTAATGAAAAAATGGTCTAACGGAATAAAACAAGACAGACAGTGCGTCGGACAGAATTTTTGCAAATTAATAAATATTCTGTCTTCAGTACAGTTTGCCCTTCATATATCTATCCAACGCAATAATCTGTCCGGCAAACGCTTTCGTTCGGTCGGTCGGTCATACGAAAAAATTTCGCAATAATTTGTTTGGCAAATAGTATGTCCGACATCCGGCTTGTTGGCAAAAAAGAAAATTCACTCGGCATTTAGTACGCCGTGAAAAAAAAAGCTGTGTTCGCCCATACAGTTTTCTTGACGCTTATTCGGCACAAAAATAAAGATCGCAAATCTGACAGTTCATTAGGCTTAAGGTTGTTCCGACAAAAAGTCTTTACACTTACAATAACAAAACGTTAAAAAATTAAAAGCAAAAAAAATCGCATAACATTCAAAAAGTATAAAAATAATATATTGCATTAGCAAAAATTAATCTCAATTAACACTGAACACAAACAATTTCTTCTCATTTGTTTACAACTTTTTTATAACCCCCCAGCACTCAATAAACCTTTCCATACCTCAAAAAAATTGTTTTAAACGAATTGTTTTCTTTCTAGGCCTTCTTCGCCCGGTGTATAGAAAGTGACAAAAGAAAAGAGCCTTGAAACAAGAAAAATAAATCTGAAACCGCAAGAGACAAACCAAAAAACAAATATCAAAACACAACGATCCTTTTTCCTCAAAAAGCAGGAAAATGTTGGAGTCACTAAACAACAATACACCTTTTAAAATTTAAAATAACGACCAGCTTTAATGTCTGAAAAAGAAACTTTTTTAATTCTCCTTTCTCTCCAAAAAAAAAAATTGCGTACAAACACACAATTTTTGCGCAGCAAACGCAAAAAAATACATTTCATAATAAAAATTACATAATCAACAAAAAAATTTTTTGTTTGCTTAATGAAAAAATAAGTTTTGAAAAACATTTTGGTGAGTGCAAAAAACATTTAAAATTCTGCAAAATATGCTTAATGTGGGTGTGAGACCAGAAAAAAAGCCGGACAACGAGACGAACAGTCATACAGACAAAAATACACTGGACAAAAATGCGCTATACAAAAGAATGGGGACAAAGAAACGCGGACAAAAAAAAACATTTGGACAATAGCACGCAAGCCGAAAAAAACGCAAAATAATATGCATGGGTCAAGAGGCGCAAAAAGACGCAGACAAAATAAAACTTAGAAAAACCAGTCAAAACAAATGCTCACAAAAAGACGACAAAAAGACAAATTTAAAATCAAAATTTTTGTAAATTATAATTAGCGTCTGCTTGTCCGCGTCTTTTAGTCCGACACAATTTTGACCATTTTGCCTGTGTTTTTTTTGTACATCATCATTTTATAAGTGTCCTATGTATGCATCCAACACAAAGCATATAAAAACTTTATGTAAACTGTCAGTTCCAATTCTCAAATCAATTTCTCTACTGTTTTAAAATAGTCTCTAGGACAATGTTTTAAGTGAGTCGAGATCAAAACAAATATACTCTTTACGGGACCATTTCTCACACGAAACATTTAGTAACTATAAATTTACTATTGGCGTTGGGCGGCGTAAAAAAATAAATGCTGCTTTGAGTTGGTCAAGCAAAAATAAAAGAGTTGTAAGCTTTAAAAACAATGTTTTGCCAATATATTTTTTTACAGAAAAACTAAGAAAAAACACACACACACAAATGAGAAAGGCGAAAGTTTGTTTTGATCCAAAAGGTTAATAAAGAAGAAACGTAGTGTTTTGATATTTTTCAAATTTAACATAAAATCGATAGGAAAAGTCTACACATGTCTTTTCAAGCTTTCCAAGTGCTATGTGAGATCACACATTGTTGGAGGATTATCAAAAAACGGATTATTTGATAATCACAATCAAAAAATATATCGAATCAAATAAAAAAGAAAAAAAATATTTGGCAAAAAATTATTCATTGCGAGACCGAAACAACTCTTAAAGAGGTTTAAAATTTTCTTTCCCAAAAAAGAATTGTTCCACTTTTTTTATTTATATTTCAAACAAAAAATTTTTGACAATAAAAAAATTATTTCGCATTTCCGCCATTCTCCCTCTCCTCTTATCTTCCCTCCATCACCAGCCCTTTCCATCTTCTCAAACTCATTTGCTACAAGAGCTTAGAGCCATATTAAAAGCTTTTCTTCCTCAAAAAATTTTTTTTACTTATCCATATTTATCGACAACAAAAGTCGGAAGCGAAAATAAAAAGACAAAACCATAAAAAAAAGTTGTTGAAAGTCATAAAAAAAAGTCAAATGCGTAATATTTTTATCAATAAAAAGAAGAAAAAGCAATTAAAATTTTCACGCATAAAAAATGATAAGCAGAAACAAAAAATTTTTGCCAAATCAAAATTTGGCTGTTTCAAAGCAATAAACAATTTAGAAAACAACAATTCAGAACAGTAGTTTCTCCACAAGACAACAACAAGTTTTAGCAAATTAGGGTAGTCGTATTTTAACAACAAATGAGGGGAGTAGTTCAAGAAAACAACAAAAAAAAGAATAGTGGTTTTAAATCCAATGGACAGTGTTTTGGAAACAACAAATCAGTAAAGGGCTTTCAAAACAACAAAAAAAAGCAACAGTAGGTATACTCCCTTTTTTTCCCCCAGGAAAAAGGTCAAAAAGTTTCCGGCGCGCAGAAAAAGAAATCTTTTCTACCGTCATTTTTTCTTCTCCGCCCTTTTCTTCCTAAAAATTTATATATTTTGCAGCATCCACAAAACTGAGTCGCATTGACTACTGCTTTGTTGTCAGGACACCCGTATTAATTGTTGTTGGGTTGGCTGCTGCTTAAAATTTGTTGTATAATTTATAAAATGAATATAGAATTAAAAAATTCATTCCTTTTTTGTGGTTTTTCTTTCTTTTAATATTCTGTCTCATCGCTTCGAATGTCCTCTCCAGCAGAGTAATTGAGTCTCATTCATTTTTTCCTCCTCCCCTCTCTCACTTTTCCTATGCTACTTGTACTCAATTTACTCACTTGCACACTTGTGTAATTGCAACCAGTCGAAAAACAAAATATAGTCAAGCAGTCGACCGGCGAAGCTCGTGCTTAACCATTATCGCCGGCGCAATATTTTCGTCTCTCTCTCTCTGTTTTCTCACCATTTTTATCTTATAGTACATACTTGAGCGCAAAGTGAACGCAAATATATTATACACTAAAAAGCCAACACGAAAAGACTACAACAACAAAAACAATTGCGTGTATATTCAATGCAAAAAATCTGTTTGTCACAACGTGAAAATATAGAAACAAGACGAGAGGAAGAGGAAAAAGCATGGAGATGGCTTGGAAGAAGAGGATTTCAAAATAAAACAAAATTGAAGTTTAACATCCATCGGTTTTGGCAAAATGACAAATTACCCTCCAACTCTTCTAATTTATAAAATAAGGGAGTATAAAAAATGTTTTCTCAAAAACAATTCATCTCAGACATACAACCAAAAAAAAGGTTTTAAAAATAGGAAATGAAATGTCTGATAACCAATTAACTTCAAACAAATAATTGAGTCATTTACAAGACAAAAAAAAAGGATTGACTTTTCTCAATTCCAAATTGTTTCACCGCAAAATCGAATGAACCAAAATTTCCATTTTTTCCAAATTTAATGAACCGTAAAGCGTTCAGAAAAAAAATTAGCTCTCCCCTGACGTTTCAAGGACAATTGAAGAAGATCCCCTTCTTTTTATTCAAAAAAATTAAAATTAACGACAAACTTTTGCTTGAAAATTTACGTCTACCAAAAATGAGGTTAAATTTTTTACTATGATATATATGTATAGTCGGACTGAAACCCCTTAGCGTTTCATAATCGGGTAGGCAAAAGTTTAAGAAGCTTACATTCTCCGTCCCAACTAGCAACAGAAAGCGATAAATTGCAAAGGTATAGACTAGCCATAAAATTGTGTCTAAACAATATTCGTAAGAATAAACTAATTTATGAATGATAAGAAGCAAGTGGGATTAAGGTGCGAGTTCAGTTTGGCATGACGTAAGTTGGTCTTTTCTCGTTAAAAGCGATTGCTTTTCGTGAGGAATGCCTTCCCGACGCTTTAAAATCCTTGTAAAACTAACAGCTCTGCAATGGCAAAAAACTCCGTTTCCTTCTGCTGGTTTAGGATTGGGTTAAAGTTCATAAAGTTTAAAGGCAAGAAGATTAGCCGCTGTGTAATCGGATTTTAAATCCATAATTCAGATGAACCTTGGTTTGATGAGATTGCGCCCAAAAAATAAATTTTGCAGGGCTTAGTCACTTACAATTGCGATTCCTTTTAACGCAATTAGGCACGGGGGGTCAAACGTGTGCCAAAACAAGCCGCATTAAGGACATTCACAAGAGCTTGTTTTGTTTAGAATCTATCAATCCGACGTTTGGTTAATTTGGAAGCATGCTAAATTTTCGGGACACACTAGCAAACCAATTTAAAATATGAGACATAATGCACCTAGG
>JAWNMF010000521.1:0-155666 GCA_035044305.1 Drosophila nigritarsus | reverse complement strand
TCCTTCAACGGCTGGATGACTGCCCGGGCTAAGAGTCATTTTTCTGAAAATTCAAACATATAAAACGAGTCAAAATACAATAAATAAAACCAATAATTGACATCCAGCCGTTTATAATATCGCAATTCCTAGTGGAGAAATTTGATTCCGCAAACTCTAGGCCAGAAAATTTTTTCTTCAGTTTCAAAAATTGAGCTTTAAAAATGCCATAAAATTCAAACATTCGTTTCAAAACACAATCATGCATAAACCAATAGTTTAAATTTTTGCAATTGAATGTTGAGGTATAATAATTATGTATGAAAACATGTTGCAGCAAACAGCGCTGTTTTAACATAGTAAACATGTTTTTGGCAATTTTACATTAAAAAATTGGGTTCGGTTTTGCGTTTCGATTAGTTTTTTCAATTAGTTCATTGAGAAAAGCGCTTATACAAAATATTATCAAACAATTAAAATATTTCATTATCATTTTTTTTGTTATGGCGGTTTTTATTTTGTTGAAAAGAATTGGCTGACCAGTGAAAAAGGTAAACTATTTTTTAAAGAGTTTTGTCCAAATTTAATGAAAGAAATATTTTAGCCAAAACAGAAGAGGGACGGAAACAGTTGGCGTACATAAGTGCATTCAATCCGCATTACTACGACAAATTGTGTGCTTTCAATTAGTTGTTTTTGCGTATTGTTTTCAGTAGTTGTTTTTTGGCGATGCAATTTTATTGTTTATTTTTTAGGTTATTTCAGAACAAAAAAATAAGAATAAATGGTTAGATTTTGAGTCTGTTAATTCTTTTATTATTTGATGAAAAAAATTTCGCAAAACCAAATTTGGGACATACAAATTTCTGATAATAATATACACTGCTCTTATAATTCTATAGATTCATCATCAATTGACCCGACCTCGATTGATGCGGTCGAGGCGTTGTGCTCGGACAAAGCTAAACACTCTGCTATAGCCAATTTTGCTGCACAACTTTGGCGTTGCGCCATACTTTGCCTCATTTGGAGATGTAACTAAAAAATTAAGCAATTTAAAAGCGAAGCAAACACATATATTAGTTCTTTCGCAATTACAGTGACATGTATTATAATTTTGGTAAGAAATAGATAATATATTACAGCAACTCCTTCTTTCCCACTACCTAAATATTTCTTCTTTTCAATTTAGATGTCATATGTGCATATACATTTCAATCACACATGTAGCAAAAACCATAAATTAAATTGTGGAAAATTATTAATAACTTGTAGAAACAGACTACCTCAAGAATTTCCCTTGAGAGTTGGTCGGCCTTTTCCACTAGTTCGTCCTCATCACAAAATTTGTTGGCCTCAATGTTTGCTTGATCTTCAGGAAACGTGACATTCTTTGGAATTTTTATGATATACCTTGATAAGTGGTTCTAAAACGAAATAAATATTATTTTACGCACAAATTAAAACGTTAACCTGAGCTTCTGTGAGTATAACGTCCAATTTTCCGTGCTGAAAAAGTCGGTCCAACAACTTGTCGCGGAGCACTGTTTTTGCTTTTTTTGTTATGGTTTCGCCATTTGCTTCGGCCAATATAATTAGTGGAGGCATAAGTTCTTGTTCAACGATTACAGCCCAACTCTCTACCAAATTATTAAAATCTAAAAGCAAAATGCGTATTGGGTTTCACGCTGTAAATGAAATGAATAAGTAAGAAGTATTTTCTACGTTTTAAAAAATATCTTAATTGCTCACAGACCAAACCAGGGATGCCTTAAGCAATGTAGAAGCACAAAGAATAAATAAAAAAACACAGGAGAAAGAGAAGCATTTATTATCAAAATTCCTTAAAATCCCTGAGGAAACTGCGTTTTTGACTATTGCCAGCAAGAAAGTTTTATATAAATATATTAAAAAATAAATAGAAAAAAGTTGAGGGTTTGTGGAAAGATAAACTACGAGAATGTATTTCATATACTTCTTAAAATCGATTTCAAAGACTAAAAAAATGCATTTAAACGAAAAAAATCAAAACTTACAAAAGTTCACAAAACCGTGGGCGGAAAATCCAAAGAATTGCGCTTCATACTCATTCATAGACATTGTGCTTTTCACAAAACCATAAAAAAAACCCAAAAAACAATTACGAAAAAGCCTTTTTGCTTTTCGAAGAGCATTTTTTTGAACAATTTGGTCCCGCAATTTCTGGCAGAATGCCAATTTTAATTTATTTTTGAATATTTTTATACTTTTGAAATTTGAATTTCAAAATACATGCACGCCAATTTCAAGACGATGATAGAGCGGTTCTACAACAAAAACGAAATTTCAAAAATTTTTAATTGTATAGCTTAAAAAGGGGCTATCGAAAATCTTGTAATTTTTAGCATGCAAAAAAAACAGCCAATTAGCATTCAGTCAAAAAAATAGTTGAACTCGGACCCTACGCCGTAAAATTTTGGCCAAATTGATGACTCAACAAAAAAGTTAGTTGCTTAACCTACTTAAAGTAGGTCTTGCGCAAAAATTGATTGTTTGTCTCCGAAATGAGTGTCTATGTCCAATTTTTGTTGTAGCTATGTATGCTTATGAGCGTATTATGTGATTATTTCAAGTAGTCATGAGCAATTGTTGTAATATGAATTTTCTAAAAATACCTCACCTAAATAAGCCACCTATAGGAACTCGAGTTATATAAAATTGTCCAAAATTATTATTGTTAAAGATGCATTGAACTCTTAAATACAATTTTAAAGCCATAACACTGGTTCTAAACAATGGTTCATTTAACAATACACAACTGGCCGTTAGAAATTCATTAATCTTCTAATTTTTATGTGTAGTCTACATTGAAGCACATTGTGGACCATTTTAAGTTGTAGACTTTTTGTTTTATAAGTATCTTTATGATCCAATATTACAATAATGGATTGCAATTACACAAAACGTTGAATTACATCTCTTTTATTGACTTTGAATGGATTACATATTATATATATTACATCAAAGTGTTATATATGAATTTTTGATTAAATTTAAAGTTCACTATTTGTAGTCTTTGGCTAACCTTTTAAAGTTTTTAATTTTTGTTTATAAATTATAAATCTTTTAAAAACTGAATTCCTATGAACCACTTTTTTTTCGAAGGGATAGGAGACCAGTATTTTAATTTTTTTAAATTTTTTCTCTATAAAATTCTGTAATAATCACATTTCAATAAAATTGTGAGCCGATTATTAATATATTTAATTTTTAATGTGTGAAAGAACAGATGAAGAGGGGAGGGGAGAATGAGGAAAGGCAAGGCAAGAGAGGGCCGAAAACGAAACGATTTTTTATACACATTTGTTTTGTAAAATTGAACAATTGATCGGATTGGTATTCCGTGGCTTATATGTTCATTTTCCATTTCAATTGCGCTTTGTAATAATAATTTTGTTTTGCAGTCACCATTTTATTGCAGTGATTGTATTTTAACCTATGCAATTTTAATTGTATGGTTTTGAGACCAGATGTTTGACGTTTTGGGTTTTTATTAAAGGAATCTTTGTTGATTTGTACGTTATTATTCCAAAAATTTTTCATTTTAGTCCAGAGACAAGGTTGAAATCCCATTAACATATAATAATAGGTGGTTCAATTAGGTATGAATCTATTAAGTCTATTATAATTTTGTGATTTATTTACTTTGGGGCACAAATGTTAAATCGTTTGGACCTAAAATATTTGTCTCCGAAAGTTTTCCGCTGGGAAAACAGCCTATTGGTAAAATACTGTTTTTTCCAAAAGTTTTAATTGCGGTAGACTTACATTTTTGTTCAGACCACTGTAAAAATGTTTTTGCTGACTTTTGGTTAAACTTTTGACCAAATAAAAGTAGAAATTTTCGGGCGTAGAATTCCGCGCTTTGGGGAACCAAGTTTGATGCACAAAGTTGTAATTGCCAACTTTCTCACTTACAATATATCATTTTGAATGGCTTACAAAGGCTATTTTATTAGAACCCTGCCGTCTTCCATATCTATTTTTCTTTCTCAACTAGCTTCTGTTATTTTTAGAAATTATTTAAGTTTTGAGATAGTAAACCCTTTTTTTTTTGTTTTACAACACCTCTGTTTTCAGACTATTTTTAGCAGTTTTAAAATGAATTTGACAAATAAATATTTACAATTTTGTGTTTGAAAAATAATTTTTGTATTAATATTTCAATTCCATAATATTTATTTATTTTTTTTGCGTTGTACATCTCATTTATTTACACATGTTTCAGTATATTTATTGTGTATCAGTATTAAAAATTTAGTGGTCAAAAAACTTTTTGTTTTCGTGTGTTGGGAATTTAAAATTGCTTATATGACTTTGTCACTTTTCAAATACTATTATTTCTGCATCTTGCAGCTGACACGCATATAACTTTGAATAAAAGCCGGTTCTGTCAAGGAAACGCTGACTTTTTGGGCTACTTATTTTGGTTATTATCCGTCTTCTTGTTTTAATGCCATTCGTATTTTACAACATCGATGCCTAAAACTAAAACTAAAACCATACCTAAGCCACACTCGGTATTGGTTGATTTGCAAATCTCCAATTATTATACATCTGCTTGTATATCTTCAGCTATATGCGATATGGAATTTATGCAATTCTAGTGGTGCTAGGCACATCAGTCGCATTGATATCAATTAATTTCACTATTATTTTTTAATGACTCATAATGAAAAAATTTTGATTTATGGTTTTTGGTTATAATTTTGTATTGACTTTTGACTGATAAATTATTTCTTTGATACTTCTTAATCACGAATTAACAATTCAATAAATCATTGGGTCTTAATTGCAAATTATTAGGCTTTATTGAACATTTTCATAAACGAATCAGAGAGGTTAAAGCTAAACCATAATATGTTTTTTTGAATTATGATTTATAAGACTTAACTAGTATTGTGTTTTGATAAAATGTTTTCTTAGTGTTTTTTTTTGGCGTCGAAAGGTTTATATTTTAAATGAATAAAAACGCCACAATTGAGGTATTGCAATTGGGCAAGTTGAATGCTTGCTAATTGCAAACTCTTCTATTTTTTTTTTGTGTGAAAACGACTATTTTTGAAAAAACTTGCACTTCTACAAACAATTTTTATGTCTTTACTAGATTTTTCGTAAGAGCGCCTTCTGCTTTACTTGTTTTTTTTCCGAACAAACTATTTTGTTATTTTTATTCCTTCTTTTTCCTTTTTATATGTAAACTAAAAGGACAATTCTTGGGTTTTCAAATAAAATTTTGTATGCAACGGGTCACTCCTCTCTGAAGTTTGTCATTGAGCCCTCAATTATTTTTATTGCGCTTTACATAATAAATCTTTCGCTGCAAAGTGTTCACAAATTTTTGATTTTTTTGTTAAAAAAATTAAAGAAAAGTTAATTGTTTTTCAATTTATTGTCCGATTTTCTATAGGTTTTTCAAAGGTTAGTCCTCTTTTTTTTCACGTTTAGACTCCATTTTTCTGTTTAATAAGCACCCTAATTTTCTGGTAATAAAGCACCTTGATTCATTTTATAGCAAGAACCTAAACTTTGACATGAGAACGGAATAAAATGCCAAATCACAAAAATTGGAAAAAAATTATTGTTTTATTTTTTTATTTGGTATTTTTTTTTCTGCCTATTTTTACTGTAAAATATTTTACGACGCGCCCGAATTGTTTCGTCGCAAAAGCGTAAAAAACATATTTACTGACTTGGACTATCGTCTAAATGCTGTGTGGTTTTCTTACCCACTTGTTTTTTTTTTGCCCATCTGGCCGTTAGTGTGCGCCGCTCTATTATGTGTGTGTGGACAGCGGCCAACTCCTTCTCATTTTCTTCCGTGAGAAAAAATAATACAGATAAAAGAAGAGGAAAAGAGGAGAAAACAGAATTTATTTTTTTCAGCACGTCTTAAAAGTTGTTAGCTAACTAAATATATTGTGTTATAGTCTTGGACACTAAATGGTAAATTATACAAAGAAATGGAAAGACGGAAAGTGAATAGAATGTTTGTAAGTGGATGGCAAAAACTAAAATATTGTAGTGGATGAGACCGGAGAGGCGAAGATCGAAATTTGAAAATTAAACTTTGGTATAGCTGAAATTATTGGAAATGAAAAACAAAAAAAAAATTGTCACAGAAGCAACGCATTTTTCTCCCATTTTCTGCTCCGCGTTTTTGTGTGCTGACACATTTACCCATAATTTATACCTATTTTTTTCATAGACTTTGCGGAAAAGAGGATTTTATTTCTGTTTTTCGTTGAATATTTTTTCACGTTAATGCTTTTTTGTTATTTTAATTGAAAATGATATTGCGCTCATTTTTTAGTGCTACCGTTACTTTTTTTGTGTTTAAAATTTGTCTTTATTTGATTTTGTACTTAAGTTTGGGCTCTTTTGTCATTTCAAGTTTTTCGCTTAAATTAGGCCAAAATTTTGATTAAAAAGTTAATTGTTTGGTTCTACTACATGCAGATAAAATTTTCATGCTTGGCACTTTTTTTTAATTAAATTGCGTTTTATAAATCCGAAAGCTTGTAGGCTCACGAACTTTCTTTGCCCAAAATTTGAGAAAACATGTATTTCCTTAACTATCATATTCTGCATCAGAGCAATTTGCGCAAGTGCAATCGCAGTAGTAACATTTTATTTTATATATTAATTTTGAATTTTTAGAAGTGCAAAAGTTTTGGTTTTTGGCGTTGTGCCCAATTTGAATTTTTTTACATTTACTTTGTTTTTTATTTTTGTTTGTTTTTTAATTTCTTCGTTTTTTTATTTCCTTATTAGTTTTTTGTTTTTCATTAAATTGAAACCGATTTGCTTTTTAATTTTTTAAATGAATTTCCACAATTTTACAGCGACGAATACGAAAAAAAATAGAAAATGGATTTTTTTTGTTGCAAAGTTTTTAAATGATTAGCTTTCGTTTTTTGCTTTGAAAACATTCCTTGTAGGACATTTACTTGGAAGGTATTTTGTTGACTAATAGCATTGTACTCTTATGTTTACGTTTTATCAGTATCAAATTGCCGATCGGGGCTATTAAATGGCTGAATGACCATCTAATGTGTACTTAGTGCACTTGTAACATTCAGGAATGCAGCAGCTTTGAGCAAATGGGGGTTTATCTGTTGTCAGCTCCGATTTTTATCTGCTTGTATTCCTAAATTATTGTTTGGCAGACATGTAAAAGCCAGTAGTTGCACAAGAAATTCAATTTTTTAATTTATGCTTATTTATTCTTAATTGTGGGTTAGCCATACACTTTTAAATTTATTTCATTAAGCACAAATCTGGCCAGAGCCGAAAATGGAAATTAATTACATTTTTTACATTTTTACTCATTGTGCCGTTGTCTTTAACTGCTGCATCAATTATTTCTGGCTTATTATTTTTGATATTTCCTTTTTTTTTAATTTCATTCGCTGAATTTGTTTTTTTTCCAATGACTCTATGATCAATTTAATATTAAGTGCAAAATAGCAAATATTTTATTTCTTTTGTAATACCTCTTAGAGTAATTAGTGTATTTGTAAAAGAACAATTAGAATTTTTTAATTTTAACCTGACAAACGAAAATATTATACGATTTGATAAGAAATTGAAAACTCCCGGTTTATGCAGTTGCCAGGTAGCAATAACATATTTTTTTGAATATCTTTCTAATGTAAATCCGACTTAAGCAACTGCAGTTTTGCTCTAGATATATATTCTATAAAATTTTTTGGGGTTGAAGAACGCGGATAATTTACATTTGCCTTGGCAAAATGATCTCACAAGGAGGCTTTCGGTGTTTTGTCATTTTTGGGAGATTTCCAGCTATTGCTAAAGCTAATGTTTTAATCTAATTCTAAATATTAGTTGGGGAATAGTATTTATTTATTTTCCTGTTTTCAATTTTCATGAAGAGTCGACAACTAGTTTTAACTAAGTGAAATTTTTCGACTTTTCATGTTTAGCATTTTTACGCTACGATGTTACTGTTACTTCCTCCCCCTCTGCAATCATGTTTTGTTGTAGTTCCTTTTATCCATTGCTAATAGTTAGACAAAAATTAGTTTGAGCAATTTTATTGATATTCTATTCCACTAGTTTTGGTAAAGCCTTTGCTATGATGGCTCAAAATATGAGATTGATCGGGTTTTCATTTACAATTAATTCTATGCATTTTCATTCACTTTATTGGACTAAAACGATCATGAAAATATTTTTTGTTGTTGCTGGGACAATATCTATGCTTGATTAATCATGTTGCTTTTTTTGTTTAGAGTTCTTTTTTTCCAATGGTTTTCTCAAATTATACAAGCCTTTTTTTTCTGTTTTTTTTTTGCCCGAAATTAAACAACTGCTTTTTGTCTGTCAATTGAACTTTGCCGCTCAATTTTCGCAATTTATAAAAAAATAATTATTTAAACAATAAGGGAGCATAAAGCAGAAGCTCAAAAAATAATAAAATCAAAGAAATAAAATTTCTCCCAAAAAAATTCAAACAGATAAAAAGTAAAAATTCGGATAAGTTAAGGAGGATAGAATTAGAATGTATGCTTTTGATACTTAATGTTGGCCAGACACAACAAGTATGCAAAATATAGTGTAGACCAATGAGGGCTGTTTTACGTAAATATTCAATGAAAAAAATTTTCATAGTAAAAAATTTATTGAACATTTATTTTTTTGATTGTTATTAGTGTTGTTGTTGTTGTTTTTTGCAAAATGCTATTGTTTTAATTTTGTTGTTGGATGTACATAGCAATATGTGTGTGTGCAAGTTTTATTGGAAGAAATTCGGCCGTTGTCTTTTACATTATATTTTTTTAGTATATGTTATTAAATGATTTGCGGTCAATGGCTTATTAATCAAATACGATTATCGAGTTCTCAACTTGATGATTAATATTATTAAGTTGTGATTGTAAGGCTGAGCTTTGTAATAATAACTATATAAGCATATACGCAGTTGATTTATGTCCAAATCAAGCATAAATTCAAATCCTAACGTAAGCTTAAGTTTAAGCTTAGACCAAGCTCTTTCTTGTTGCATACAAGTAAATTTAAGCTAACGCTAAAGCTTAAGTCTAAGCTTATGCTTAAATTTAAGCCTAAACCTCGATGTATCTTTAAGCTTGTAAAAAAATTATATTTTTTGCTTTTTTGTCTTTATATCCTGATATTTTTATTGGTTTATCTGTGTAGCGCCTGCTCTTATCTCACTTGCTTCAATCTCCTTCAAAGCCATCTTGACGTTAATTTAAAATTTTTTATGCTAAATTGATTATCTTATTGCACAGTTTGCATGTTCTAATCAGCCTAATCTGTATGAACATGGCAACTTTGTTGATAAGCCTGGATTTTTGAATACATTATATATAATTTAGTTATCTGTTTGCAACACTGCCTTTTTTGATGATATTTTTTTCTTGTTTTCACTTTTTGATACGTTTTTTGTTTGCCTAATTAAGTATTTTTTCTTATTTTTTATTTTTTTACTGTTTTGCCGATTATTATGTATCCAAATAACCGTGTTGAGCAAGTCGCTTACGAAAAGAAAGCGTCGAGCGGACAATTTGATCAAAATTTGCATGTTTGCAGTAAAAGAGTTTTCTCTGAAATTAATGTCTACAAATTTGTGTATTGTAATGGAGCACGTATTTCCCTAAATTCTTCACAATTTTTCAAAGAGTTTCTCCAGGGTTTATTTTGCGGCTTTGCTATAATATAGGCTTAAGCATATGCTGCAGTTTTGTCGTCTTCCAACATTTCTTTTTTAATAGCTTTGTCACATTTTTTTGCTGTTTTAAGCAAAACTTTAATATGTTTATTTTTTTCTTTCCAAATTTTGATGATTATTAAGGCCTAAAATTTGATTGCTTTGATGAGTTTGTTTTTATTTGTTTTTCATCTGTCACAAGTTATTTTGTATTGTCATCAGTTCGAGGATGTTTTGTTGATTGCGTTTTTGATTAAAAACAAATGTTTTTTTTAGTTGGAAAACAATTATTTACAGGTTGTAATTGTAGTTTAATTTAATTAAATGTAGCGATATCAATCTCACATGTTTTAGCCTTTTAGTCATAAGTGATTAATTTTTGAGCCCGAACTGATTACTTTATAATAGTCATTCATATTGTTTTCCGAGTTTGGCTTGGCGCATAACAATTGCCTTATGTTTATACTTATGCAAAATAAATTCTTAGTTTTGACTTTCTATTATTTTGATAAAAAAATATATTTAAAAAATATCTATACTTTTTTGATAACCTTGCCGGACACTTGACGGTTTCTTAGGCTTGATGATAAATGTTATAGCTTTGATTTCTATTTTAAATAATATTTCACATGTTTTACGCAATACTCCCAATATGTAATGTAGTTGTCTCGGCTTAGATTAAGGTAAATAGGAAGAAATTGTGCTGCAAAATGGTTCTGTTAATAGAGCATAGAAGCGTGCGAAGCGGCATAGATACTCTTATGCACAATTGCGAAAAAAAATGTTGAGAATGTTTTCATGGGACCGTAATCTAGTTATTTTTTTGCTAAAAACATTAACGTGCGGTAAGACCGCGCCGGTCAATCGTCACAATCCGGTTTATATATATTTTTTTAGGGCAAAGATAGGGGGACAAGGTGAGGACAAGACGTTTTTGTTTTATCTCATAGAGACGTTTTGGTCGCCCCACACATACAGTACTCATACTGCTGCTATCTGGACCAAGAACAGTATTCCTGCCTCTCAACTCAAATGTTACAAACTATTTTCGTTTCACTGTGCGCTCCCTAATTTTAATTATTGTTCCAATTGATTATTTAAAATGGTTCTGCGACGAAAAGTAGTCAGTCTTACTATAATTGCAGTTTTATTTAAACACTTTCAAAGCTCAACGCCAACTTAAATACAGGTTCAACGCTATTCAAAACATTTTTCTTCGGTTATTTCTGTAGGGTTCGAATAATTTTGTTGTATATAAAACTGAGTATTTTCTCTCATCGCAAATTTCTTTCATTGCCAATAAAATTTTTGACTTCAACGCATTTTATCAATACATCCATGCTCAACTTTATTTTTGCCCAATTCTTATAAATGGCTGACATATTTTTGGGTTATAATACATTATGATATTATTTAATTTTTTTGTTTTTGTGTACTTTCTTAATTTGGGAATATGCAAAAGTGTTTTCAACTATTTTTTGCCGATTCCACTACATTCCAATTTGGTTCAGTCGGCGGGGAAGTCAAAGAATACGACTGAAGCAAGCCAATATATCATTGAGCATGGAGTTGCGGTTGAGTCGAAGGTATATTTGGACTTTTTATGCTATACAATATCGATGCGGCAAATTGGATTTAGTCAAGGACCACTGCTTTTTTCGTAAAATGGACGAATCAATTCCTGAACATTTGGGGCCCAAAATTTGTTTATATTTGTTTTGTTTTATTGGCCTTTAATTTCAGCAAAAAATTACAAACATTTAGTGTATATATAGTGTAAAATTATCTCCTTTATACCTCGTTGTGCAGCTGGACTGCAATTTTCAAAAATGGGCACCCAAACCAATAGTCTGCTCGCGATTAAAAGTTGAACGCATACAATAATTTATAATATTTTTTAGCCATCTGACAACATTTACGACTCTTCTGCTTTCTCTTCAAAGCATAGAAAAAAGCATCGGCGGCTGCGGCGCACGCCTGCGGTGTGGGGCGAGCCGCCGCCCGACTATTCTGCGGCGCATCTCCAGGAAGGCAGCACGTTTTTATACGCTTTATTGTTTGTCGACGGAAAAATTGTGAGATTTTATTTTTTAGGACTGTCCAAATTTTGGTTTTAATTTTGGCTTATTGTTGGGCCTTAAAATTGAAAAGGAAAGGTAATGGAGTTTCAATTTAGCGCCATTAGAACTTTTCGCCAAGCGTTTTTTTGCTTGTTACATTAGGTACGTACAATTTTAACCTTTGCCGAGTTTTATTTTAATAAATTATTTTACGAAAATTTCCTACTTGGCTAAAAGTCTCGTAGGTCGCCAATGAATAGTATATCAAGCAAAAAGTAAGTTCGGCAAACGCGTCCCCTTACCTCGATTAACTAAAAATATAAATAATATGTCCTTCTTTACATTACTTTCATTAAATTTATTACAATAAAATGTTTTGGTTTTAGTCTGACCATTACCAACGCAACTCTGAACGCATGAAGTCTGAGGTGATGAAGTTGGCACAGGAGGCCAATCGGGTAATTTTTTTTTGCTTTTTCATTTTATCGGCATGACGTTGTGTCTATTCAATATTGAACTTTTAAACCAGAATAGTTTTTAGTATTTTTATCAAATCAAAATGCATTTGGTGATTGTCAACATAATTGAGACGATAAGAAACGACTTGTCCTTGTACACGTTCGAAAGTTATCGAAATCAGAGGTATTATATTTGTCAATTGTACCTGTGTTCGTAGAACATTTCATATTTCTATTGTTATTTTCAATTAATTAAAGAGTAAGAGCTAGTGAATTAATAACGAGATAAATTTGCATTAAACCGCATCCTCAGCAGGACAAAAAGTCCCCGACAAATAGCCGCTCATCCTTTTGTCCGGCGTTTTTTTGCTTACGTTTTTTCGTCCGACGTCTTTTTGTTTGCGTCTTTTTGCCTACGGTTCTCTTTTTTTTTTAAACAGTATATATAGCATGGAAAACTTAAAATTTTTATTGATTTGCTATCCGTGACTTGTTTTTCTTGCGCCGAATCATATTAGCAATTTGCGTCTTGCATAAAACATCAAAATTAATATTTTTAAGCCGAACTATTTTAATAAATTGTTGTTTTTAGGATCAATGAGCTGCCCTACCACAATTTTGCAGCTTTAATATCGTATCGTTACGCCGGCGGTCTGGCGTTTGTTAGCGGAATGTGCAATGCGAAGAGTGTTATGTTGGCTGGGGTTAGTGTTTGAAAGTCATTTTTTAATATTACAAACACTTTTGAATTTTTTTTATTAACTGTAAAATGAGATCAAAAAACTATTTGAGTCAAATTTGAAATAGAAAGTGATTTGCAATTTAATAATTGTTAGATAATAGGTTTTTGGTTTACCGGTAATTCATCAATGAAAATTTAATGTTGCAATTATCCGTTAAAGTTAGTAGCATAAGGAATTAAACCTTTTTATTAAAACTGTTACTTTGCACCATTTGCAATCCCATTTTACTCTTTTCAATTTTAATAACTTTTATGACCTTGATCATGTATTTGTTTTGCTGAGTAGCCCACATAATCTTAGACGAGCCACCAAATAATTTTAATGAAATAATTTATTTTCAAAATATTCTTTTTAAGCAAACCATAATTTAATTTTTTTTTAGTTTTATCCTCATAACCCGGAAGCTATGGGAAGCATATTTTTTCACGAAGTCGCTCACCTCATCGGCGTCCCACATTCCAACTCAAAAGAGCCATTGAACGTGCCAAATTGCTCGTGCCCGTACCGGGATCAGCTGAATTTGGATAAGAAAACTGCGATACAAAATGACAATGACTTTAGGAATCCAAACAAAACATTTTTGGTAGAGAAAAATGGGAATAATATTGACTACAACGTCACACGCTTACTTGATGCAAAAGCGTCGGAGAAAGGCTGCTTGAGGATACCGTGAGGCCTTAATTTTTTTTTACTGAAAAATTTACGAAATATGCTATTTCTCCCTTAGATCTTTTTTCTTTGAGATTTTTTTATATTCTTTCAATTATTTCTCGTTGAGACAACCTTTAAAAATTAATTTTTCTTAAATCTTTTCAGTGGCTTTGACCATGACTGCACGTTACAACTAATGGCAAATCTTGTTTATCGGAATCGTTGTCTGGCTAAAGAACCACTCCTGCCTCCGTCAACCGCCTCAACGACAGCCGACGCCATGCCGACAAAAACTGATCAAAATGACGATGACAATGACCAAATTGTGTACTACAGTAATGGGCAAGCCATCACCTATTCTGTGGCGCCAATACTGACTTTTGAGCCAATACCATTATGTGGCAATGGCGTACTTGAAAATGGCGAAGCATGCGACTGTGGATTAGAGCATATGTGCACAATGTGGAATTGCAATGCCGTAACTTGCCAACGCCACGTTGCGTTATGGATTATTGTCAGTTTTAAAATTTTAATTGTCTAAGGGTAAGCCGAGAATAATATGCATAAGCCTAAATTTAAATTTAAGTCTAAAATCTTACGTAAGATTCAGCTATGGCCTAATTGTAAGACAAGACCAAAGATCTGGAGGCTTAAGTCTTACCATTATAATTAATATTAGGTTATCGCAAAAGGAATGCAGGTTTTTAAACTTTAACTTTAAACAAACGTAACTCAGCTTAGAATAAACTTTATTAATCAAAATATGAACCATTGAGAATCAATACATTTTTGCCAATGATAAACAAGTTTATTTATTGCTGGTTGAGTAGAAGTTCGGATTTCTTGAGGCTACGAAAGCGTTGAAGGCGTTTTTGGCATCGTCTTGAGTTTTTGAAGCATTTTTCCTGAAGAAAGTTGTCTGAGATATTTAAAAAAGTGGTAGTCGGTGGGCGTGAGGTCTAGTGGATGAGGCAGAGTCTCTGTAGCCCGATTCATTCAGCTACTGAAAAAACAAAACAACCATTTAGAAAAAGCATTTAATAAGTTTTTGAATGATATATAACACTTCACATTAAAGCAACGTTTTAATGGTTTAAAATAGAAAAAAAAAACGTGCATTTATTTTGCAACAACCTAATAATTATGAGCCAAACCTTAACTTTAGCCTAAGTCCGTGCCTAAAACAAAGCCAAAGTCTTTAAACCTAAGTCGAAGCCTTATTCTAAGCCTAACTATAAGCATCAATCTCTAAGTCTAAGCTTAAAGCTAATCGTGAGCGTAACCTTCGTCTTGGATCGAGCTTAGGTTGTTTTCTAGCAGGCAGTTACAAATTAAATAAAATTTGTATGATTTTTTTTCAAATTATTATTACTTAAAGAAGCATAACTGAAATGACTGCTATAACACTAAGCCATTTAAAGGATTGTCGATTAAAATTTCTCAAATTGTAGTATTCATCGCTTTTCCTCATCATTTTGTCGATTTTGGCGCCACTATTTGCATATTTCTATTTCCGGAAATGCTACAAAAAGAGTTACCGAAACAAATTTTGGTCGAATGCCGCGTCTGCGCAGTCGGATGCCACCAAATGCTTGATGATCCTTCCAAAGTTTTCGGCGCTAAAGAATTTGAAGAATTGCCAGCAATTTGCTTATAACCAAGCAAGTGCCGCTAAAACCGAGCAATTGCAAAAGGCAATTCGACCTTCAAAAATTTTCTTCTCAAAATGGAGCGCCAAAAATTCGAAGGCAACTGCCTCCAAATTGCAAGGCCATGCGAATTGCAGCGCAAATTTGGTACAACCGCCTGAGGCCAAGCCCAGTAGCAATGCTTCAAAGTCGCATCACTTGTTGGGCATAATTGCACAAAAATTTTCAATTATAAAAAAGTTGGTTTTGAAGAAAAACGACCACTCAGATAAAATTGTTCAGCCCGGGATGCATCAGGTAAACCCTTACTCATTTTTAAATCATTTAAATTTTGCTGATCAAAATAAATTAGAATTAGCTTTTTGATGTATGTCTATGGCGATACCAGCATGAATGAAATTGCTGAAATTAATAATTAGACAAGTGGGCATAAAATTTGTCAAGACTGCTGGAAGACCTGTTCAATTGACTGAGAATTAACGGTTTTATATAAAAGAAAAGAATAGTCTAATAGGCTTTTGTTGGTGAGTAAAAGAACAGAGATTTACTGTTTTGAATTTTGCTGATAAAAAATGTAAATTTTTCAAATTTAAAAATTATTCGCCTTTTTGCATTAATTCACACACAAATACAAAAACGCTCAAATAACACAAAAACGCTCAAATTTTTTTGAATATTTTGCCCTCAAAGTAATACTTTTCCTTTTGCCCACTTTTATAAATTTTTTATGTTTACTTTTTACAATTTCATTAATTCCTACATTCCTATATACATCGAAGTTTTTATTTGCGCTCAAATTTCGGACGCAAAACGCAAAATTTTTGGATTTGATAGCAACAATGTTACGCGCAAAAATATTTTTACATAAAAAATGGACGTATAACTGAAAATTTTGATTGTAAAAAGCAAGATTTGTATGTATATTGTGCTGCAGGTTTTTTTTTGCGTCCAAATTTTTGACGCTAAATTGAATTTCTCAATTTTCCTGTTTTGCTTCAATTTTTCTGTTCATAAAACTATTTTCCAGATTATGCAAATCCCCCTTATGCGAGCTGATTGCCCTGGCCTTGTTTTTTGCTTTACATAATTTTTATCATTTTCGTGCTAAAAGTATAAGCGGCGAAAATATTTCATTGAGAAAAATTGACATAATATCAATTAACAAATTGTTTTCGGCGCGCTGCAAAGAAAATTTTTCCGATTTTGATGGATTTACAACTTTTACCTCTGTGTCCTTTTTTTGTGTTTTATTTAAATCTAGTCAGCTGTTGTTCTTTTGCTATATAATTTTGAGGTGTAATCTTTCTACCTTTTATTGATTGGCATCAATAACTTGTTCACGCTTATTGGAGCTTTGAAACTATCTTTTTGTGGCTTATACAAGTAAAGATCGGTTTTCGCATTGGGCGTTATCCCTCGCACTGTTTTCAGGGATATGTCGATACACAAAAATTTCGATGCGCCATTATTAGTTTTGGTATGGTGCCTCACCATTAGCGCTCTTACAATTCTTTATTACCATTTATACATTTTTTTTCTATAACATTTTCAATTTGCTTACAATAAAATTAATGATATGATAATAATTTAATATTTTTGCCTTGTAGGACTTATAGATTATACTTATAAAGTGATTTTCCGATGTCTCCTAAGACCACGTTATACAGCTGGCAATGTATTCTAGTATTGGTAAAATCGAAAGCATACGTCGATTATATTCTACTTTTATTCAAATCTAAAGTAAAAATATTTGACTAAAAATGACAGGTAGAATACAGTAACGCAAAGGTCGGTTTGATAATAGGTTAAAATTTTAGAAATGTATACATGCATTAAGTTTTGGCAAATAAACCCACTTTGTTTATATTTTATCTGTCGTAGCAAATCCAAGCACTAATTTTACTGGAAACTGTCGTTTAATGAAATTTTAACTTATCGGCAGATTTTAGGCTAAAAGTGACCTAATGCCTGCACAAGTATTATCCTCGACCATAAGCAATCCATTGGCCAGCACATTGAAAACATCCAGCGATTTTGTGGAGGACGATAACAGTTGCTATAGCAGCCAAGTCTACACAAGCAGTAGCAATGTGACTTTATTGCGTCCGCGTTGCAAGCCGCCGCCACCTCCGACATCGCCGCTAATGTTTCGGTCGGACAAGCCCAAGCTGTTATCACCTCACTCTAGGTTGAATTTTTTATGGTTTGTTTGGTGTTCATGCCTTTGTTATATTTTTTTAGAAACACTAGTTCATCCTAAAATCAAAACCACTCTTCTGTACTGCAGGTTTTGGGCGTAAATTAGACTCTCTTTGATTAACTGTTTGCAAAATTAGGAACACTAAAATCAACATTTTTAGTTCTGAAATCGGTTCGGAGAAGTTGAATCGTCCCAAGCTGCCTCCACCGCCTCGTCCATCACAACCAAAATCTTCCAACTCGGTAGTTTCTACCTCTTCTGTGTTAAGCGGGCCTCAAACACTAGAGAAACATCTGTCGAATCGAAAACTTCTTCCTCGACCTCCGCCACCGCCCTCCTCACAGCCTCCTACAGCCAAAGTTGGCTCTTTTTTTACACTACCAAATCCACCGTCATTTGCCCCGCCTTCATTACCCCTTGACACTATTGTTAAATCAGCCACTACAAAATCTGAAGTTTTCAAGCCCGTAATTGTGACTTCCGACGTGTCTTTAATGGCTGAAATTGAAATTGAAGCGGTCAAGGTTTTGCACGAAAATCCGGCAAGCAGCCATCACTTGGATTCACAAATTTCATTAAGAAACTCGAACAGCAACGATTTTCTTCATGCAAAGGCCAATGGGCAAAACCAAGGCGCCAGCCTAAAGAGCGCTGTAGCTGGTGCTCAAAATCCAATGTCTTTGCAATCTCAGCACTTTTCACCCAATTCCACATCGAGTCGGGCGCCAATAGCTGAGGTGAACCAGGTCGACAATGACAACAACAATGATTTGGGCGAAGAGAACGACGTTGAGGCCGACCGCTACAGTATTTCACACAAGTTTGCCGACTTCGACGACGACGACGACTTTGAATTGGACTTTGATGAGAATCTGAACAAATATTAAAGTTTTTAATGACTGCAAAATCTTTGAACAGCTTTCGAATCTTTGCCATTGCTCTTTCATTCATTATTTTTAGCGTTATAAAATATGATTTTCTTTAAAACAGTAGAGGGATTTATAAATCGTAAAAGCGAATCTGCTTCGTCTCCGTCAAATAGCTACTCTGTACATTAGTTCCGGGAATTTGAGTAAAATTCCTGCTTCAATATTACTTTTAAATTTATATTAAATTTTTTTTATTTATTAAAGAATGAATCTCTTTTTTGAGACCCTGGGATTGAGGTGGAAGTCAAATTGGAGCGAGCTTAACCCCTAAATTGAAATTTTTTTTTTAAATTTTTGATTACAGACAAAACGTGGAGTCGGAGTCAAATTAAAGCACATTTCCACATTATCAAGTCTTCTGCACTGTTCTTGGCAAATTGAATATGTAATTTAATCTATCTGTGACATGATCTTATTGCCTCTGTTATGTTGATTGCTTCCTTTGGCGTTGGAATATTTGAAAAATATTTATTAAATTGTTATTTTTTTTCCAAATTTGAATTTTTTTTGAAAATATTAATAAAATGTAACTTTTATTTTTTGGCGTTGTGTTTATATTGGGTCAACGTTTCACCCCCTCTACATAGAATGGCAGCCTTAAGAAAAGTGTTTCTCATTTTCAATTATTACCCGAAAATAAGTTAAGCTTTAAGCCATTTCAGAATTTATGATTCCCCATTATTATTTATACCATAATTTACCTTTTGTTTTATTTTTTAAACATTATATACAAATGTTTCATTAATTTTTGTTGTTTTACGACTCTTTACTTTGCATATTAGTCGAAGCGTTAACCTCTCGAATAAGTTAGTCATTTTAATGGCTTATCAAACCCCATATGAGAAAAGCAATTTTTTTGGTTTTCTTCTGATAACATAAAAACTAATAAATCATAAAAACGAAAATTAATTTGAAAAAAGCAAATAATTTCTTTTATAATATCAAATTTGTCTTGTGGCTGCTGGAGAAAATGGTATAAATTACGTTTGTTTAAATGGTTTTTTTTTTTTATCAATTCAACAAACATCAAAACTTGAGAAAACGAGTGAAACGAGTCCATAAATGTGTTTTTTTATTCTCCTGTATGAATTTTCGGTTCTCGGTATTGCAGTAAATTGGTCGCAAAAAAAAATAAATAAATTATTATTATTGTTGTGGCAAACAAAATTATCCAATAAAAATATTATAATTGTTTTTAGTTGAGGTGAGACGCCTTCCTTGTGCCAAGTTATAAATGATTTTTGATGACTATGACTAAAATCAAATCAAAAACATCGACAAGTAAGTTCTATTAGTTTACTATTTGCTTTTTGGCGTTGATTTTTGTTTAACTAAGGCCTATCTTAAGCCCATAAAACCCGTATAAAGCGTTATTTGTTTTTGATAAAACTTTTTTGGCACTATGTCAACTTATTTAAATAATTTAAATTTTTGCCAGAACGCCAAAGACAACAAAATTAAATACCTTTATGACAAACAGCATGCAAGCATGCCACTTGTTTTTAATTATACTAACCAACCTAGTTACAATAAATATTAATGGGCATACGGCCGTAATAAAATTATTAAACTATTGCATTTTGCTTTCCTACAGCAAAGTTTTTATATTAATATAAATTTGGCAAACTCAATACGTGTTTTATTGCTTCACATTAATGGCGTTATTATTTACATTTTTTATAAGTTTACTTTTATTACCATCATTGTTTTAAATGCATTTGTTTTTGCTTTACTTATTATTGTGTTGGGTAATAAATTTACTTCACAAATAAATTTACCCTGCAGTCAATGAGTATAAGCAAATCTTTTCGTACTCCCATTATAAGTTTTTCTTTTCATTTTCATTTTTAACTGAATTATTTTTGTTGCTGTTATTAATATTTTCATATTTATCATGAACATGTTGTGTTAAAAAATTTTAAAGTTAAGCCCAAGCTTAAGCCTAAGCCTAATTGTTAGTATAACTTTCTCTGAAGTGATAAAGAAAAATGTATTCAAGTCCAAGCCCGTTGGCAATAAAAAAAATTGTTAAATCGCATTCACACAGCTATTTACATATATTCACAACAGACAGTATGGCTCTGTGCAAATCCAGTCTCATTCACCTCTTTGAGAAAAGTTGAACAACGAAAAGTTTTTGTTAAAAAAACGAAAGAATAATTTACACAAAAAATTGGTTAATGTGAACGGCACAAAAAAAATCCTTTTTGTTAGATGTAATTCAGCAAAAAAGCGTGATTTATTAGCTAAATGTCACTTTGAAGATAACAAAAAATTTCCTATCTTTTTTTCGGCTGTTTTACCGATAAAATTTTTCAGGATGAATGGATTGGCTAGTGTCAATGAACTTTTCATAATTATTTAATGAATATTTAAATTGTCATTTCGTTTACTTTGCATATTTAATTGGTAGAGGCTCACACACTGGCTTTAGTGCATCCCTTAAGCTTTGCCAAAATATTGTCCAAAATTGTATTGGAAAATGTTGTGTCAATTTCAGCTTGATTTAAGTTCCTTGGTGCATTGTAAAGAGTTAATTGTGACGTTAAATTAAAAAAAAAGTTTAATTTTTTAATTTTTAAGTTTAATTAAATAACCGTAACCAAATTAGCCAAACAACCAACTGTAATCTGCTGTTTCATAAAAGCCGTAAAAAAATTTACAAGAAATAAAATATATTAAAAATCACTAATTAAAAGTTAGTAATGTGATGATAGAGCATTTACTTCAGCAGCACTCACATAACATTACCGTCGGCCATTGCTGCTTTCAATAAATAAAGCAAGATTACCGGTACCATTTAAATACCCCTGAGCAAAAAGCTATATAAATTAATAGATTCACTTTTTTGAAATTGTAACCAATTTAAAGCCTCCTTCTAGCAATGTTTTACGTTGAAAGGATGGTGGAACTTTTAAAGTCTTTTAAGAACTTTTTTTACTTTCTAATTGAAGTCATCCTCTAACTCTCAAAATTGAAAAATCTTCCCAAATAAGTTCTCCAACTGAGTTAAGAGTTAAGAATACAATTTCCAGGGGTTTAATTAGAATGTTACATACATACATGTACTTAAGCTTAAAAGAAAGCTTCATAAATTAAAAATATACCACTAAAAAACGACTTTGATAGCTTAGAATAACCCAATGACCCAAGTAGACAGACTTTTTTAACAATCGATCCACACAACAATGAAAGCACAAACGGAGGCGTCTCAAATATACGATAGTGAATTTTTGCTCCTTCAAAATTGCAATCGGCCAAAAGGTTGTAAAATCATTGAAAAACGTTAATCCGTTGAGCAAACAACAAAACTCTCATTTTTTAATTCAAAACTTTCTTTTCCAACCAACAACAACGACAACGACAACAACAACAACGAAAACAAGAAGAAAGGCCAACAAAGAAAAGACAACATTAATTAATAAAATAGAATAATGATCGAACAAGGAAGAAGCTGACAAATTACTTTCGAGAGAATAAAAAAAGAGGAAGCTAAGCCTTACAGTTCAATCATTTCCCCTTTGTCTTTTCTGGCTGATATCGAAGTGCTCACTGATTGTTGTCTAACTAATTGTTGTTGTTTTCAAATTTTCCAATTGGACAACAGACAAAAAATTCTGGGTCTTTGGGAAATAAAAATAATATTTATTTTGGCTCGTAAATTATCAAATTTTGAAATGCTTTTTGAATTTATATTATCATTTTTTGAGGCTAAATGTATAATAAGGTAAGAGGGGGCAAGTGCAGATGGTTATATTTTTAATGTTTCTTATTTGACGTGTCCCGCTTTTGACGCTCTCATTTTTATACCATTAATGTTAGTGCAATTCCCGTACGAGTTGACGTGTCGCAAATCGCCTTTTTGTCAGTAGGCGTCCACCCTTCTTTGACTGTTGCAAGCTGACTTTCCGCTCTTAACGCCGGTTTGCCGCCCATTACGTGTTCAGTCGAAATTAAACAAATGTCTCCCAAAAGTCTGTTTGAAATGTCGCCGTGTTGTCTGTTACAATCAAAAAGTGAAGCTAACATAAATGATTTTGTTTTTTTTATGCATTCGCAGCTCCGCTTTGTCTGTCTTTTAAAAAATATGAAAGCGCATTAAAATTCTTTCAAATTTGTCTTCCAAAATCGATGCAAATGCCATAAATTCAATTTTCAAATTAACTAACTGTCCCTTTTTTTTTATTACCGGCAACATTTTTTCCATTAGCGCTATTTTTGCTGCGCTTTCCGGTTGTTTTAAATTGACATTGTTAGGAAGAAAAAAAATGTATATGTGTATTGGGTGATGTATTAGTAAAAGAAACTGTATCAATTACCATATCACAATTTAAGTCCCGGATCTATATGTATTCAATTTTACCAAGACTGCTTTAATATTGTAGTTATTATAATGCACTGTAAAAAAGGAGAAACAATCTAAGCATTGATTTAGCCTATTGTAAGGAAAATGCATATACTGTAAAATTTGTGACAAAATTAAACATTGCTCTACTTTTACATTACGCTGTTTATGCATGTCTTAAATATTGTATTTTTTATATTTAAATACACAGTATTTTAAATGTATTCTGCGTACGGTGTATTGTGACATGTTTTTTAAAGTTGCATTACAGTACAGCTCTATTTCCTATCTACATATTGTAAAAAATTATCGGTACTTATCTGTTATTAAGGAGGAGGGGAAAGGTTATCGGAGGGAGAAAGGGGTGGGGATTTGTTTAAATTATGTCATCGCGTTTTTTTACTACGGTATGTTATCTTTTAACATGTGCGCAAATACCGCTACTGAGTTAGGTAATAATATGCAAAAAATTGTGCTTAGAGAATTACACACGAAAGTTAGAAGGCAATAGGTGGAAATGGGGAACAAAATAACAATCAGTATTATTTATTTATCATATTTCTTTGTAATGGCCAGCTTGTCTTAACGCTGGAAGTTTAAATTAATATAAAAAAAAATTGGTGCTATTTTATTATAGGTGCAAACCTATAATACTTTAAAAAAAAAAAAAAAAAAAAAAAGTTGACAGTGCATTTTATTGCCAAAAATTGCGCGAGTTCAAAATATTGAGTGTTGAAATTATAATATTGAGAATTTGAAATGTTACAACTAATGTGGTTAAGTAATGTCTCATTTATTGGTTCGAAATTGATTATCTCAATACTGTTCAAATAGATTTGAGTAGGGTTGGTTTAGACAAGATATGGGCAAATTGAATGGGTTTATGTGACGTTTTAAAAAAATTGAACATTTTCGTGGTGAGACCGCACAATTTTTTTTTATTCTATGATGTGGTCCTAACACGAAAATTCAAAATCAAAAATAATTTCAAAAAATTTGAAATTTGAACAGATAAAGTTTTGGATTTTTACCGCTTACGATAGCAAAGTTTTATTTGGTGTTCACAGTTTCACAGTAAGTTTCACACATAATAAATTGAGTTTTAACAAATACCGTTTTTAAATATCAAAAAATATCTTTTAAACAAAAAGCCAAAAAAATAAATACAATCAAAAAAAAAATTAAAATTTTGAAATGCATTATAGGTAGGCACCTATAATAAAATAGCTCCAAACATCTAATAGAATAAAGATAAAAGAAATAAAAAGTTAAATACTAGAATTGACAATTGAAAAAAAACATACTGTAATTAAAAAAAGCCTCCCTCATATTTATACTATACTTTATGCTGTGTCATGCTTTTTTAACAATGCATTGAGGATTATTTCAGTCTGTATATTGTACTGGTTTTTATATTTCAATACAAAGTAAGTTTACTGTAGTATATACGGTATCGTTTTAATTTTGTTTTGTAATGGCATTGTTTATTGTCTACAGTAAAAATGATTATAAAATGAACAAAAATCCGTAAAAAAAATATTAATGTTTTGACATTCACCTACCGGCATATTTTGCGTTTATTCTAAGGGAGGAAATTCAAGATATTGATTAATAAAAAGGTTCTCCACTTTTTCATTGCAAATGCAAAACGAAACTTAAAAAAATTATTTATATAAAGTCTCGCCAACAATTTATGGCAGCGGAAAATGATTAAAAGTTATTCTTCAATTCAAAACTGTTACGTTGTGGCAATGCAAAATCGGCGGGGTCAGCGAAACCGTCCAACAAAAATTAGGGAGAGAGGAGAGAACGGCGCTGCGTCACATAAGACACATATGACAGGATTAGCTTTTAATTACATATTTATGATTTTAGTTGGCTTTGGAATTCGAAAACTTTTTTGTTTTGCACTCAAATGAGATTTTATCTCAAAACGAAAAAGAATTTTTTTAGATTTTGTTATGAAATTTTTGATTGGATAAATAACTTTGTTTTTGATATGTTTAAAGTAATTATGCAATTTGAGCTTTTATTAGGTGTTGTTTATGTATTTTCACTTATTTATTACAATTTCGGTTTTCTTGAAGTATTGGATTGCAATGATATGTTTAAGGTTACGTTGCAACTGAAAGTTAGCCGAAAGTTGGGTTAGACAGTTTTGCTGCTTGTTGTGCTGCCTGTTTTTGACGTATAAGTTAAAACTTGTGAAAAAAAAAAAAAATAAAAGTAAAAAAAAGCTATTCGTTTTTGTCTCCATCCGGCGCCTTTTTTGTCCGTTTGACTATTTGTACAATTTTTTACTGTTTTTGGTTTGCCGCTTTATTGTCCATTTCTCTGATTTTTTGGCTCAATTATTGTTCATTTTTTTGAAGAAAAAACCTCTGTCCGACGTTTTTTTATGCAATTTATTATTGTACAGTTTTTTTCCGTTGGCCTATTTTGTTTGGCCGTGTTCGTTTGGCCGTTTGGGTTAACGCCCATTGGCTATATTGTTTGGAGCTTTTTTATTCATGTTGTGGGTTTTCCCATAGATACTATATATAAATAAAAAAGTATATTAAAAGATTTTTTTTCCGGAGGAATGAGAGTATAATCTCAGCCAATGAAGCTATAATATCATGTTAGAGTAGGCAGCAATTTTTTCATTACCCAATACTGCTCAATTCTACCTTTCAAACCAAGTTTTAAGACAGCCAAAATTAGATGGCTACTGTAACAAATAGAAAATTACTGTTGAAAAAAAATGAATTTGTTTTTTCATTTATGAAAAATATTTTAATTACCTCAAACTTTTTTCTGCTCGTTATTAATACTCGTCACAAATTTTTAAAACGAAAATTTGCTCGCTTTTCCTCCTTCATTTTGAAAAGTAAAACAATTGTTGTTCACCTTTGTATACAAAATTATTCGAAAAAAAATAATTTTCTTTCATTCTGAAGAAAATTATTCTTTTCGCAAGTAAAAAATATTTTTGTTTTGACTCTTTTATTTTGCGACAAAAATGGAAAAAAATTATTCATTTAAATCTTATAATAACCTAATACAGTAGGCTTTCCAACGCTTTTTAAGTTGTTTTGGCGACTATGTCAAATCCAGTCTCAACTTGCATTTTTATTCAGATTTGTCGGCATTTGAAACAATATGCAATTCATTAATTTTTTTTATTAATTTAATTATAACAAATTATTTTTATACTTGTTGAGGGGTTTTTAAGCTTATTTAATACATCGGAGACCTTTCACTTGTAATTGATTTTTATATGATTGTTCTCTTAATGTTTTCCTCTTTAAAACTTTAAAATGCAACCCTTTGTCGGATTTTTTTCGAAAAATATAAAAAATTTAAATTGTCAACAAAGCTTGACATTATTTTCACTTTTAAAAAATAAAAGTACAAAATCAAAAAAAATAAATAACAAACATCCAACAGAAATTAATCACCATATTACTTGGCTGATGCTGTGTTTCAATACACTGCTGATTTTGATGTTCTGTAATCTTTTTTGCTGAGTGCGGTCCTCAATTGTGCTGCGCTGCATTGCTGGGTTTGCAGCACTGCACATTAATTGTATGGCTAACAATAAGTCAACATCATGCTTGTGTTTTTTTGCTAGTAAACAATTTTCTAGTAATTTATTTTATCATCATTTAAACACAAATTAATAACTAATCCTACTGTAAACTAACCACAAGCCTGTCATTTGTGATTTTTTTTTGAAAATCATATCAATCTCCTAATCATCAAAAAAAAGCTTGATAATAATAATAAAATATTTATATATACACTAAAAAAAGTTTGCCTTGTCTTCTTGCTTTCACCTTGCTTCCTTCTCTTTCCTCTTCCCTCTTCTTCATCACCATTGTGGCAATTGGACATGACATTGATCATTTTTAAAAAAATAGTGTGATAATGTTTTTTTACGTGACAATTTGTGATTAATCGCATTAGCATAAATAATAATATAATAATGCTGCTAAAAAATAAATTTTTTTTATAAATAATTATGGGATTAAACTTTTTTTTGGCAAATATTTATAATTTTTTGTCGTGAATTGATTGAATTAGGATATCTTTATAATCTTCAGTTTCCGGTTTTTCTCTGCATTTTTATAATATGTTAGAAATAATTTTTTTGTTGAGTTTACTGATGTCAGATTGCTGTACATTCTTTATAAACATTGTATCTAATTGATGTGTTGGCTTCGGTTTATTAAGTAATGTTAGAAAATTCGATCGTAGAATCGTTTGAATTTTTTTTTGAAATGCTGGTGCCAAAAAACATTTACAAGGACACCTAATATTTTTACCGAACAAAACCAGACAGTTACCATTCCTAATGCCGAATTCAATGTGCAAAATATTTGGCGTTTTGTGGTTAATTCTAAAGTAGATAACGCAAACCGTAAATGCTTTTTGAGGTTGTAAAAGCAGTCTGTAATGTAGATTTTGATAAATTCTTAACGGTAAACTAGATAATAAACTGGAAGGAAAAATCAGTTTGCTAAATAAAAAAAGCACGAAACCCAAACTTAAACCTATATAGTCTAAATTTAAATAAAAAACAACTTTTTTTTTCTTCAAAATTTTCTTTAATTTTAACACCTTTTTGAAATCCTTCCCTTTTGCCTTTATCTTAATTTGTCTCGTCCAAAAAAATCTTCTTTTAATTTAATTCATTACACTATCCTTCAACTTTCAATTTTCGCAATAAAATAATTATAACCTCTTTAACGAGTATATGGCCATCAAAACTTGTTGAAAACTTGTTGAAGGTATGTGTTTAAAGGAAAAGGGAAATACACACAAATGCAATATATTATTTATTATCTCATCTTCTTTTTTTCTCAACAAAGATGCGATTATTCAAAATCGCGGCAAAACGGATGGAACAAATAATAAAGGAGGGGAGAAACGGAATTAATGATCTTACAGGAAATACCCAAACAGATTATTGAAAAACACTTAAGAATTTGTGTTGAATTAAATTAAATGAGTAATTTACTTTTTTCTTTATTTTTTTTCTTTTTGGATGCAGAATTTAATAATAGAGACCGGCAATTTCAGGTAACCAAAACAACTTAGTTTTCATGAGCTGAGTTGAACATAAAATTTTTAATCAATTTGGTGTGGTTCAAATAGAAGGTCAAGCGAATCGAAATGTTTTATTGACTAGGCCAAATGGCCCGGCCCTTTGCGTCGGCGTTTCCCTTTTGAAATATCATTTTACCGAATAGGATTTTTTAGTTTGAAATTAAAAATAATAAAATCGCGCGCTTTGGCATTTTGAAATAAAATATAAAACACATCTACAGTAACGTATTTATTGACTTTCACAAATAAACATAAAATTTAATTCAACTACTGTAATTAGTTTGAAATTTTTTAGTTAGATATTTGAAACGTTAAATTCCCGCCTAACATTCTGTTAACCAGACAAAGAGACTAATGGATATTTAGTTTTTTATTAGTTTAGATAAATTAATTTATCAATAATTTGAGTGTACGGACCATCACCCACACCTCTTAACCGAAAAAAGATTTTCCTCAAAATTTATAGTTATTGATCTCCATTGTTGGTCCTTTTGAAATATCAAAATGCGGCGAACAGACTTTTTGTAGCACAATTTAAACTAAACGTATTTGTTCATTAGCTCGTATAAAAATTTTCGTGTTAGGACCACATCATAGAATAAAAAAAAATTGTGCGGTCTCACCACGAAAATGTTCAATTTTTTTAAAACGTCACATAAACCCATTCAATTTGCCCATATCTTGTCTAAACCAACCCTACTCAAATCTATTTGAACAGTATTGAGATAATCAATTTCGAACCAATAAATGAGACATTACTTAACTACAGTAGTTGTTTTACAGCAGATACTTCCCTATTAACGGGGGAAGGGGGCACAAAAATTACGGGGGAGGGGCAGATTTTAAAAATTTTTACTCAATGCCAATTATTTAAAAAATATTTTCAACAAAAGTGAACAACGAATTTCTACCGTATTTTTTATAATTTTTTTTTATTTTAACGGTAGAAATTTCACAATGCCAATTATTTGAAAAAATTTTCAACATAAATTTGAGCTTTTAATCAACGGTATTTTGCTGACTTATGCAATATAATTTGATCCTCCCCCCGCGCTTTACGCGCTTTTTGGCAAAAAAAGAATTATTGATCTTGACATAGTATTATGATTTGAGTACCATTATAATTGATAAACATGCTCCCACTTTAGCCCAATTTATTAAAGCCCATAAAAGAAACCGTATTTAGTGTGCTCTTAAAGTCAATGTCATATTTACAGCGGCTAAAGGAGATGATATTGACAGATAAGTTAAGGTTCTTTTTAATTCTAAAAAACAAAATGTCCAATTCTTTCATCCAAAATATGTTGTAGCAAAGTCAAAGCTAAAACTTATTTAAAAGCCCAAGCTAAATCTAAAAGTTTCAATTTTTCATTTATGTTTAGTCATAATTGTTGTCATCAATTTGCACTTGCTTTATTATTTAACCAAAAAAAATAAATCTTGCTTTCACTTTGTTTTTGCCTTCAGTTTTGGCTTTAATCATAAATTATTAACATTAAAATTAATTTATTTCAAATTGACAATTCCATGTCTAAACAGGCATTCTAAAACTGTGGCAGTTTGTAAAACACTTAAGAATCTTTTCTACAGATTGTTACCGTATGAAAAAATTTCAAATATGGTTGTTGCATCAGTTTTTTACTACTTGTGCCATCTATTTGTTTTAAATATTAAACGGGTTTTTTGTATAAAAGTTGTTATTTTCAATTTTGAAATGGGCAATCAGGAATTGAACCGCCAATTTCAATGACGTTGTTTGCTTTTAAATAAACATTGAGTTTACAATACGTTTGAAGTCTAATCTAGTTTATTATTAAGTGCAACTCGAGGGTTTTTATTCTCCTTAATGTTTAACAACAATATTTTCATTATATAATACAGCCGTTGTTATCATTGTTTAAATGTCAATGTTATACTTTCCATTATTTTTTCTTCCTTTCAAAAACAATTAAGAATAAAAAAGTTTTTTTTTTGGTGGTGTGGTGATGACGGGATAAAACGTTTAACTTTCCCAAAAACAATTTTCAGTTTTAAAATAGAATGATTTCTATTTTATTTGTTTCCATTCCGAACCCAAGAACGGAAAATTTTGAAAATTGTTTTAAAAATTCTTAAAAACAAAACAATGACGCTAATTCGATTACACGCTTCATTTAAACCAAATTATTTTCTTCTCGCGCCTCTAAATTTATTTAAGACGAGGGGGATTTGATAGTGTGGAAACGACCGGCTGGCAAAACACAAATAAACGACACAAAACGCACAGCGAAGTGGAAGGAATCGGGAAGTAAAGAAGTAAAACGATCAAGATTTTGCTATCAAGATAAATTAGTTTTGGAATCGTTAAAATGAAAAATCAGTGAAAATTGAGGCTTACATTTGAAATCAATTCGGCTGACAATGGAAAAGAATAAGAGAGAAGGGAAATGGGATTGCTACTAAATAGAATTCTATAAGAGATAAAAGGTGATAAAAAAGTTGAATAAAACTAGAATTATAGAATAATGTGAAGAATTTAAATGTGATTGAGGTACAGTACGGAAAACAACGGCGCAATTTTTACGAGAAAAAAGAAACATGAAAGAAGAGATCTACGAGAAAAATAAATGAGTAACTTAAAATTTATTAGAGATAAAAGAGAAAAGAGATAGTCGATAAAATTTATTAGGAAAAAGAGCAAATGAACAAATTTAGAAGAGGAATTATACAGTAAATAAAATTGAGACAAAAAGAAAGTAAAGAGATCTAAGTGTATAGATCAAAGTAATTAAAAAAAAAAATGCTACAGTAAAGTGGGGAAGGAAAAAAATGTGAAAATGTCAAATAAACAAATGTAAAGTAAAAAGTTGTCAAAAGATCAAAGAAAAAGCAAAAAACACAAAAAACTTTCAAAGAAAAAAGAAAAACACAGAATTATGTTTGTGTTGAACAACACAAAACTGACCGTAAAGAAAGAAACGAGAACAAAAAAAGCATGTTTTAATGAACCCTGTACGTTTTGCATGATTTGGTGCTTCATTTGTGTGCGCATTGATAACTCTTAATAGGAAACATGAGAATATTGATTTGCCTATTGTTTATGTATGTGTTTTGTTATACCTTATAAGGAAACTTCATTTTGGCGGGTCCGCCACATGACTTGTGCCATATACCATAAAAAACAGCGCATTTTTTATGCCGGATAATATTAAAATTAGCTGCTCAATGTTTGTGCTGAACGAATAAATCGATATCAAACTTTTCACGTCACTATCTTACAATGGTTTTCAAACATAATCTCAACGGTATTGTGTGACAGTGGTAATAAAATGTTTGAAATTTTTTTAACAATGGTTAAATTCCTCATGCTGCACTTTTTTAATTAATTTTACAAATCTCTTTAACAAATCTGGTTCTGAATCAAAACAAAATTACATCATAATCAAAGTACAGTGTAAGCAACGCCAGAAAATATTAATTTACACAAATATAATGCTCACACTATTCAAGTTATTTTTTTCTGGCTAAAGTTAATTTTGTTAATTGGTTAAACCGAAATGGTGCTTTCTCCGTCAAACGTTTTGGCTTTATTAAGCAATTAGTTTCCTGTTGGAAATTTTAAAGCAGCAACTCGTGAAGAACGAAAGGTGGCTAATTATACGTCATGGTGAATAAACCGGAATTTTCGATTGCGCAGCGCGATAATCTTTTGCGGGTTCTCGAAGTGGTTTATTATCGAAAATCCATCTATTTCAGATGAGCGTAGGCAAAGTGCGGGTTTCCGGCAAAATGCGGAAAACATGTTCATTAAAAAAATATTAAATCTAAAAGTAAAATTAATTAAAAAAGTGCAACAGGAGTAATTAAACCATCGTTAAAAAAATTTTAAATTCGCAACACTACCACTGTCTACCACTGTGTGAGATTATGTTTGAAAACCATTGTAAAATAGTGACGTGAAAAGTTTGATATCGATTTATTCGTTCAGCACAAACATTGAGCAGCTAATTTTAATATTATCCGGCATAAAAAAATGCTCTGTTTTTTATGGTATATGGCACAAGTCATGTTTCTCTTTATACTTGAAATTTGCGACAAAACATTCTACAATATGACAATTGCGTTTGTTGGGCTCATCCTAGCCAAATTACAAATATGCTCAAAATATATGTATAAGTTCTCGATGCTCATAACATTCAAAACAGTGCCGAGGACTGCATTTTAGTTACTATACTTATACTGTAAACAAAAAAATTATTAAAAAATGCTAAAATATTATTGTCACCAACTTAAAATTTTTTCATTCAATTTTTTCATTACTTTTATTACTATTGATATTTATTACATCATTTCAAAATTTTGTTGAGCCATCCTATCAATTAGCTTAATTGATGCGGCAAGATCCTAGGCCTGTAAAAATTTGTAAAAAAGATTTTAATTTTGTTTTGATGATGCATTATAATGTTTAGTATTTAAAACGTTAAACATATTAGAGAACCACAGATCACTTTTTAATCTTTTCAAAACAACATCATACCCACTCATGCATGTCCCTGGTTTATAGTTTATAGGTTTAACTTTATTAAAATTTTTTAAAACAATCAATGTTTAATATTAATATTTTAGCTTAACAAAAAACAGAACTATAAACCCTTTGCGCCTGATAAGCTCCCGTTTCTTAACTTTTTCTTTACGTATTTCTTACTTAATCGTCTTCCCAGCAATATTGTGGTGCGCAGGGGTGGGTAAAGTTGTTACATACTTTTTTTCTTTGTCTAATGTCAGACAGATAAAAAACTGCTTTGACAATTTACAAAGCCTTTACTTACCACTGGTGGGCAAAATAAGGGGGAAAACCTAGGCAAAAACCCCAGCTATTTTTTGTTATTTTCTCACACTCAAATATTCATTATTTTTTATCCTTCGTTTATTCACTCTTATTCACAATGAAAAAATAACATTTCGTATTGTTTTGCGGTGGGCCATCATTGGCTGGTTTAGTCGACTGCCAAAAATATTTTTGTTATGAACAAAAAAATAACATTATTCTTGAACAACTTTATTATTTGTTTTTTTATCAACGAAGCAGCTTTTTTTTCGAAAAAAGGGCTTTAGTGACTGAAATTGTTAAGCAAGTTCCTCTCAGAATCCTTTAAACCATTATAAATTTTTTAAGCATAATAAATTGTTCATTTTTTTTTATGATTGGATGGAAAATACACAAACAACTTTGTTAAATTTTATTTTTTTGACAATTAATTTTGAAAAAAAAAATATTTTTTTTGTTTTATATTTGAACACTTTTGCTTTGAATAATAGACTAATTAATTGATTGACTGACTTTTTTTGATTTTATATTATTATGTTATAACGGTTTTTCCTTGAATTGGTTTTGGCTGGACCATGTATTGGTTTTACGGCACCGAAGGTATTTGTTGCTGAAATAGTTTGAATGGATACATGTATTCAAAAAAAAATGTATTCAAACTAAAGCTAATTGTATACTTTCGAACCTAACTTAAATTATGGTAAATTGAATTATTAGCTATATCAATCTGACTTTACATTCTAAGATGATTTAGTTATGATTTGAGATTCTTGACACAGTTTTCATAGTTATAAAGCAGAAATATAAGTATCTTGTACATATCATAAACGATTGCGCGTTCAGCATTTAGTATGCTTTTTAAGATAATAATTATCGATCAATAATTTTATAATCAAATTATCATTATTTAGATGTTGATCAACACATGTTTTTATTTGATCTTTTAATTAGCTAATAAATATTAAATTGAAAAAAAAATAACAAAGCAAAATAGAATTTTTAATTTTTTTTGCACCATACACTTTAAAGCTTATAATATTTAACCTATCAATGCTATTCTACATTTTTTGTAATTTTTGATATACCCTTTAAAAATTATGCAAAAAAGAACCAAGCAATCTTTTCTCATTCAAATTTTATCATTAACTAATTTCTCTAAACTGTTTTTACAGCTTGAGCCTCGAAATCCGGATATGCCACCCAGGAAACGATTATGATAATCCGATTATACTTACTAAATATTGTTATTCATTAACCAACACTTTCCTTCACTGCACTTACCATATAAGATTTTTCTTCGGTACACAAAACATTATTTTTTATTCGCTCAAAATTTACTCAATTCAATTGGATATTTTGTAGAGTGAAATATTTTTTTGACATATAACTACAATCCCAATTAAACAATATGTATTTTTCTTCCCTTACAATATAAAACTTCTTAGAGAAAAAATTTCTTTTATAAACGAATAAAAATATATAAAAAAATTATGGGATTAGTTTTGTTTTCGGTTATTGTGTGCAATTTTCTATATAACGTTACTTAAGTATGTACTAGACAAAATATGTTTTGATGTTATATGTTTTTCAATCCTCAAATTGAAAAAAAATATAAAAGAAGCTAAAACAATAGGAACGAAATATTTGGGCGAATAGATAAGAACTCTGGAAAATCTCCACGCAAAAAACAATATTTTTTTTCGGGGAGCTAAATGTGTGTACGCGCGATGAAAAATATTCGACAGTATGTTTAGAATAAACAGAGGCTATTGACACGGATTACCATTTATTATATGCTGTGTGAAACCAATAGCACAGAATAATGTATTGTTGTGGCAACTGAAAAAAAAATTGAATTTATTTATGCGATTAATTTATTTTTTTGGGAGTTTTAAAAGGCTTTAACTTTTTATTGTGTGCTCTTTTCTAAATGTAAAACTACAGTAGATGGTAGTAGGTTATAATAATTTATGTAAGTGTGAAATGGATAATTCTCTGTACTTTTTATATCTCTCGCAGTTTGTACAGTTTGTGAATTACTTACCATGCTTTTCCAAAATACACTTACAACAATAATAAAAGGGCATATATTTTAATAAGTTATACGTTTCGTTCTGTTATACACACATTTACATAAATTGTTTATTGTATTGAAACTTAAACAAGGTGGTTATACAATTTTAGGCTTATCTTACAAGAAGATTCTGGTTTTTCCGTTTAATACAAAAATTGCAGACGGTGGCCAAACTCATAAGCCTTTTTAAATCACTTTTTAGCTACAATGACTAAAATTGAATTTAAAAAAATGTCAAATTAAATGCTCCATGTAAAACTTAATCTAATAATATAATCAAATTGTTTTCCTCTGCAGAAAAACAACTCCTTTTGTTAATTGCAAATCGTTTGTTAAAAAAACAAAAGTTTTTTTGTTTTAGAAAAAAAAAATTGATAACATATTTTAATGAAGACAAATTTTGTTAATAAATATCGTTTTAAAAGGGAGAAAAATAGGTGAGAAAGGGTTTAGCAAAAAAAACGAAAAACATTTTATAAGGACTTCTTTATTTAATTTTTCGTAGTATTTTTATAGAGAAAAAAAACAAAAAAATAAGTAAATAAGTGAAGCATAAGTAAGAAAATAAAATTGTGAAAGGCAATTATAATCCAACCAATAACTTTAAACCCCGCCCACTTTTTAAAGCAACTCGTTTTGTTTGCATGAAAAGGGAGAAAAAAGTAAAAAAAAAAGAACGACATTAGGAGAGAAAAATTGTACAAGGGAAGGAATGAACAGCCTTGTCTTGCGGAGGTAATGACAAAAGGCAGTAATAATTATAAGAGCGGAAGAACTGAATTTGCAATAACACTTGGCGACTAATAAAAAATTGTAAAATGTAAAAAAACATTTTAAAGATTGAACTAGAAAAATACATTTTTTATTTGTACATCTAATGTGAGTAAAAAAGTTAATTGCGTTCAACTTGACACTTTTAAATATCAATTTCTCTTTATGTACCCCCACTTTTTCGAGTAGTTCTTTTTATTTTCAAATAGAAGGGGTGATATGTAGATATGAGTAAGATTATTTTTTTGAGGGAAATTAAACATCAATGTCGATTTTGTTTTGAAATATTTTAGGTTTATTTGTAACGGCTCAAACCATTAATTATTGAAACTCAAATGATTGTTCGTGATTTGTTATTCCATTTCAACCTGCTTAAACTCATATTTTGTTTATCAAATTTTTTTTTAAAAACTTTTTGCATTGATTTTTTTAATAATTAAATTTTCATAAATACTTTCCATATTTAATAAAGTTTAAAATCAAAATTTTGATTAAAATTACTTTACGGCGCAAGCGTTCATTTTTTGGCTATTTTACGGCGCAATGACATGCCCAACACCAAAATTATTAACATAGCTACAGTAAATAATTTAGGTGCAAATCATAAAATTAGCTTCTAAGATCTTATTCGGCAAAGGATGTTACGCGGCTCTATTATTGTTAAGCTGATAAAAAAGTAGACTTTGGCTATTTTTTTTGAGAAACGCAAATGTGTTTTACTTATGTAAAATTTTTGTATATTTCTATTCAACTGTCGCAAATACAATCAAAGTTATTGACATCACTACGGAATGATAAACGTCAACCGATATATACATTTATTATTATTTGTTTTGAAGAAGAAAAACTTGATAGTTTTAGTTAGGAGTTGAGAAAGCTTGTTTTTTCTGTGATTAAGCTTAACTTTACTTATAAAATCTTAAACCAAAAGCCTATGTTATCATATAGCTTATTCATTCTACAGAATACAAAATTTCAAATGACATGAACATGACGATTTCTAGGCTTTAATTTTCTTCCCAATAAGAAAAAAATTTTCAATCTTGGCGTAGCCGCCAAATGAAAAATGACATGCATATATAATGCATTTTGTTTGCCGTCAACATCTAATATACAGTAGCTTCTGACAAAACCCTTGTTTTGTTTTGTAAACAAACAAAAAAATGGGAACTTGCAGCCAGAAGGAAAAAAAGTGCTGACTCTAATTTGATTTGATAAATAATGAAAAAAAACTTTTTGAAATTTTTCTTTCTTCCGCCCGTAAAAAAGGAATTTTTTTTCTTTTTATTGAAATTTAAAATTTTAAAATTAGAAAATTTAAAGCTAATTTGCTTTGACACTTATTTTCTCTTCGTTATTCATGAAAACAGTTTATTTATTTTGTGAATGATTTGAAATAATAAATAATTTTTTTGTTTGTTCAAACCGAATTAATATGATGTGCACACCATTTTTTATAAAGTAAGCGGGAGGAGGACATCTATTCCTTTTTTCTTCTCAATTTGTTATGCGTATAAAAATTTTTTTTCGGAGTTTGACAGTATGATTTAAAAATGCAAAAAAATTGCGTAACTGTTGTAATGTCGAGATTAGAGTTTATACTAGGCCTTTCAATTGAAAATTGTATAAAAACATTTTGGCAAATATTCAATTTTGGCAAATATTTCAATATTCAATTTATTGCTCAGAGTTGTTAAATGACTCAATCGTTGTCGTGTTTGTTATCTCTATTTTCTGGTTGTGTAGACAATAGACAAAAAATGCAAAGCTAACAGTTTGAATTTTATTTAGCAGCTATAAACATGATGTATATTCTGCTGTAATATAGGTTTGTATTTGTAGTTTTACATGTGCAATTTGTATGTTACACTTCAGTTTGCCTCTTATCAATTTCTTGTTATTATAATATTATGCAATTTTTACAAAGTTTTACCAAGGCTTACAAGTTTTGGGAATATACTGTTATTGTTAATAGATTTTTTGCAAGTAGTTATTGAGAAGGGTTACTGTATATAATTTATAAAATTTTAAATGATTTGAACTTATTTGTTTCGCGCAGATTGATAAACAAATTTAAATTATTTCTTAAAAATTGTACCTCCTTAAATCTGAATGGCGATCAAACGTATAACTTAGTTTTAAACCAGTGTAATTTTCTTATTTTTTACTTTATAATATACGATCGACATCTTTAGAACTACCATTTGTTTTTATTTTTCCGTTTAAACTCGTTTTTTTTTATAATTTTATTTTGTCGTTGTCCTACAAACGAAATTGTTCGGAAAAACCTATTTTGGTACATAAAATGTAGTAAATTATTATGCGTAGAAATAGGATTGAAACTCACTTAATTTTAAAAATTACATTTATTTTTTATTTGTATTGGAAAATTTTGGTCTGTTTTTGTAACGAAAATTTTTGTATTATATTTCAAAAAAGCGCAGTGAATTATTATATATTTTTTGCGGCTTGTAGAAATGTTTTTTCTTCCTCCGCAGCGTTTCTATTGGTAATTAATTTCTTAATTTATCTGTGTCAGAAACCAATTTTAATGACATGACTTTGTTTTTGGTTTTTTTGCAATTATTAGAAAAATATTTTTTCAATTCACAATTCAATTTTTTGTTGTTACAGTAATTCTTTTTTTATGGGAATGACAGAGCTGAATTGTAAGTTTATTTTCAATGTGTTGTTTATTGGGTTGTTTATAAAAGGCTTTTTTTGAGGAGTGTGTATTTAAAAAATTCATCACATTAACATTTATCAATTATATAAAATATTATTCGCACACAGCTGAAGTCGGTAAACCAAATAGTTTTGACATGTAGCGTTTCAGGAAGCTTTCAATTTTTTGGTTGGCAAACTTTTTGCCTTGAAACCATAAATAACAAATTGCCGACTGCAATTTGTTAAATTTTTAACTGTATTTTCTGCAATTTTTATAACCTTTAGCAAAAATGTACTGTGTGAATAAGTTAGTTTAAGAATGGCATAACCAGCAAAATAAAGCAAATAGTCCACTAAAAATAGAAGTCCCTCTTTTAATAAAAGCCCCTCCCAATAGAAGCCCCCCGATGTGTAATGATTGAAAAATAGAAGCACCTGGGCTTCAACTAGAGAAAATACAATATCAGCATGTTTTATGTTATTTGGCCTAATGTGTAAGCCGCAAATGTTAGTAATAAACACATAAAAAAATTTTTATTTATTTTTTGAAAGGCGTTCGAAAAAATAAAATTAAACTGAACTTTAAAAAAAATGTTTTTACAAATCGCAAATAAAAACAAATGGCAGCACAATACCCGTATTTATTTTGTTTTTGATTAATCATATTGTTGAGCTTTTGGGCTCGAGCGATCTGCTCTTGTTAATTATTTTAGTCGAAAATACTTTCAATAACATCAAGGTTTTGTTAGACAGAAAAAAAAAGAAATTTTCCCCTTGCCATTTTCTCGTAAACAATAATTTAATTTTTTTTGACTTCATATGTTCTGTTAACGTATTTTAGTATTCTGACATGTATATAAGGTGTGCTTTCATCCTTTTGAGCATATTTGTTCTGTTCGAAAATATTTACTTTTTACATGGTTGATCTCAATTTACGTTAAAACAATAATACTGCCGTATTCTCGGATTGATACTATACTTCAATTTTGGCTCACGCATTAAAATCATTTCTTTAGCAATCAGGAAAAATTTTATTTTTAAAAAAATCATGCTATGAACGCATTTTTGTAGAATACAGATGCGCCAAAAAAAAACATTATACGCAGGTTTTATGATGTTTTTTTTAAATTTTACTCTTGCTGCAGGCCGAAATCCAAGAGTTTGAAGACTTTATTGAAGACTTCATCGAGGGAAAAGTTGCAACCCATTTCTTAATCTTATAGTGTTTTACTACTAAAGAACTCTAAGCTTTAGCTTTGTGTGTTGAGTAAACATATTTTCATTATTTATATTATTATAATTGATCACCGATCGGCATTTAAATTAAATGTATTAAAATATGTATTATTTAGTGCTTTTGTTATTCATAAAACTTTTTTTTCCTTTTTTTTCGAGAAAGCAAAATTGTTTTATCGTTTGCAATTCGGACAAAAAACAATTGATAAAACAATAATTGTTTTACACAAAACGAAACAGTTTACGATAACAATAATAAAATTTATGATAATATTATTACTCGCAATTTCTTCCAAGACTCAAAGAGCATAAAAACTTTCTTTTTTATTTTTTTGGTACCATAAATAATAAAGAGCTCGTTAATTTTTGGTTTTGTGGTCCGGCCTACTGTTTAGTTAATATACTTTTGATTATAACTTTACAGTACACACATAAAATTTAGAATAATTTAAAAATATTGTGGCTATTGGTAGCTTAAAATGTAACACTCTAACGATTTTGGTTTGTCCATTTTGGTAGGGAAGGGGGGGGGGACTAAAAGATTACAATTTGACCATTCTTATTGTAAAAATAGACTTTTAAGCTTGGCTTTAGCCTCCTAGAAATTGTAGTAATTATTACCGCTTTGTCAATGTATCAGAAGTCATTTGGTATTGTTGAATAGCAGTTGTACCAGGTATTTGTAGAGTGCGATTTCCAAATTTACCTTTAAATATTATTTGTTTTCGGTCTGTGATAGCCATTAATTGAACCTCCAGATGAGCTACTAAAATTACATGAAACCAAAGCTGTTAAATGACTCATTAGTTTTCTAATTATTGCACACCATGCTTCTGCACCTGTTTCTAATCAATTAAATTACCAAATTCACAAATTACATTTCTCTTTGAACGCATTATTTAATTAAGAAACATTTTTTATACCACTTTTTTTATATACCATTTGCCTTAGGGACGGCCAATTCTTGCACAAAACCTGCTTTATAAGCAATCGCTCAACCATATAGGAAAAGGTACAAGTAATGTTTGCAAAACAAAGTTTAGTCTGGGTTACAACACCCAAAAGTTGAAAAGATGCGACAAGAGTAAACAAAATTAAGAGGAAAAAAGTTCAAATATATACGGTTTTTCAATTAATCTGACCAATTCATTTTGATTATTTATTTATTCCTTTTTTATTACCAAATAAGATATTAAACGTTTGTTTAAGCTCCCCAAATCACTTCCTCTTTGAAATTCTTCACGCTAAACACTTGTCTCTCTAATATAGATAATAGAACACTGGGAAAAATAAACTTTTCATTCTTCAAGTGAATCAAAAAAACAAACATTCCTTGTTTCCTTCAGCCATTTCTCTAAACTAAGAAACATCAAAAAGGGACATGAAAAGAGTGGCCGCCCTCCATCTCCCTTCTACCCGTTATCTAGTGATAAAACCAAACAAAAAGACGCTATTTTCAAACTGCGATTTGCCTCGTTTCGGCAATAAAATCGGGTTGGTCAATATCAAAAGGAAATGAAGAGAGTGAGAAGAAAGTAGAGAGCGCCCAAAGGGATTAATGCTCCCACAAATCCTACTAAAACAAAATTAACAGATAATAAAATAATAAATTTTTTGGTCGCTTCAGTCAAGTTAAATAAAACAAATTAGCACTTAAATAACTTTTTATTAATCGTTTAATCTTTGTTTTTTATTTCTCGCAAGGCCCCTTTCTTCCCCACAATTTGTTGTCCGATTATGCTGTTATCACCTTATTTTGGGCGCTTTGTTGTTAATTTGTATGTCAAAACGTTTTTCACCTTTTATTTTATGACTTGCCAATTTTATGATTTGGCGCATTCAGCTTCCTTTTGCAATTGGTTTTATGAATACCAACTTTATTACCTTTACGACACATTTGAATAGCAATTTGAAAGCTAACCATAAAACAAGCTTCACGTAAACATGTTTATGCTGGCATTGTATGTGACACAACACTAACAACCATCGTTCCTCAGCCAATAACAAATGACTTTTTAAAAGGATACGAATAAGATTTATGCGTGTGTTTTTGTGGGATATTGTAATTATGAAAAGAAAAAAAAGGTTAATAATAGTTGTTTTATTTCTAGATATTCCGGAGGATTAAATTGAGGAGAATACAAATAAAAGGACTTAGTTCATAATTTTTTTTGTTGTTATTTCTCTCGACACGCTTTTATGACCGACTCGCTGTGGGGAATCGAAAAGTGACTCGAAGGTTTAATTATTTACGCTAACTCGCCTGCAAACACAAATGTCTTCTGCATATGTGTGAGCTAAAAAAGGGATGATGCACTTTTCAATGGATGCAATCTTGCATCAACAACAACAACATTGTCACATCCAAATAGAAGGACAACACAATGAGAATCAAACAGATTTAACATCAATTTCCCTGGATGCCAGCCAGCGTAAATTGTCTACGCGGTCTAATCCGGAAGAGGAGAAATTGAAAGCAATGAAACACATTGCCGAAACAAAGGATTATGAACATGGATGCTTAGAAAATGAGCATAACGATATTAATGGCATTGAAGATGCCAAAAGCAGAACTACTGCTATCTCTTTAGAATCACAGAACAGAAGGGACGACCTCAAAGCAACTGGAAATTCTTCGCCTCAAACTGCTAACAACCCTCTTTCAAATACTAGTCAATCAGCCCGCAGCTCATCAACAATAAATGCGGAACAGTGCAATGTTATAACACAACAAGACGAGCTGAAGGCTAGCACAAGTGCCCAACAACAGTTGGCTAACTGCAAGGAAATCAGAATAAATCTGGAGTGCAATGCTGTAAAGCTGGCCGGCTGTCGGAAACGAACAGCCAAACATTTGTCACCGCAACTGAACTCGCCGATTACGGGGTGGGAGAGAACAACCGAATCCCCCCCTATTACCAACTTTTTCACCAACTTTCTTAATACAACATCCAAATGTTTTAATACGGCAGTGCCCAGTTGTTCCTCAACAATTGCCAATGAACAACAATCTCACAGCAAAACAACATTTACCAATCATTTAAGACAATCACAAAACAACAACAACAACAACAACAACAACAACAACAACAACAATATGTACGGGTTTGACAACAACTATCCAGCAGACAACAAATTTGTTGTCGATGAGTTGTCGCATTTGGCGTGCCCAAAAAATGGTTGGCTCGAGGATGCCGCCAACGCTTCAAAGCCAAATGACAACTATCAACAACAAAACAGTAATACAACAAACGTTTACTGCGAAAAAATCAAAAAGTCAATGCACAACAACAAGCGTGCGGAATGCGTTTCTGAGAATGCGTTTCCAATTGACGATGATGAGGAAACGCTGGAGCAGAACTTTTCTGAGGACGACGAATATGATGACAATGATATCGACGACGGTGACAGTAATAGGTGAGAAAAGTTTTTATTGTTTGGAATCTGGTCATTAACTTATTGATTAATATTTGATAGATAGGTTCAATAACGGCCAATAGTTCGTTACCGTTTGCTCCCTTTATATTATTTCTTTACTAAAAATACTATCAGAAAGATCAATTTAAAATTTTTTGAGGGAGGTGTCAATCGTGTTTTTAAATTGAATAACTGCAAAACCTTCCTTAATTTTTTGAAATTAATTTATGTTTATTAAATCTTCTACCGTAATCGCAAATAGCGCAAAATTCAAATTTAACTGTATTTAACTTGCAGATTGTTTTTAGAGATTTTTATTGTGGCAGGAGTTAATAAAATAGCTGTTATATAATACAAAAATGACAAAAGAGTCAGCCAAATAAGCAAGAATAAATAATAAAAAATTTCTCAGTTGAGATCTGGTCAATATATATTTGTGTTGGTTTATGTAATCCATTATTTATACAAAAACGATTATGTAAGCCTGGGCATAAAAAAAGCCTGAGCCTAAGCTAAAACATAAAAATGTGTTTAAGCCCAACACTTTTTGTGTGCAAGAAAATTTGTCAATAAAGCAACTTTTTTTCCAGAAGCGGCGATGGTGAAAGTAAAACGTCAAAGTCGGGCGCCCAAAAGCCTCCCTTCTCTTATATTGCGCTCATATCAATGGCAATTGTCAATTCGCCGGAGAAAAAGTTGACTCTTTCGCAGATCTGCGATTTTATAATGAACAAGTTTGACTATTATCGCGAGAAATTTCCCGCCTGGCAAAACTCGATAAGGCACAATCTAAGCTTAAACGATTGCTTCATCAAGGTTTCACGCCAGCCTGGCAATCCTGGAAAAGGTTGGAAGTTATGAATCATAATTAGTTGAGGCTTACAGTATAAAGCTCAAATTTAGGAAATTATTGGGCGTTGGATCCGAGTGCCGAAGACATGTTTGATAACGGCAGTTTTCTGAGGCGACGAAAAAGGTAAATTTTGATTGCTGTAGTTAAATATTCGGTTTAGAGATTACAGTATACTAAATTTGAAATGAATGCTTGTATTATACAGTGAATAAATAAGCTTCTTCAGCTTGAATATATACCAAGAAGACAACAATTTTCTTTGGTATTTCAATTATTTGAGGAATTGACTCTGGGCTCTCTATTGATAACTTGCCTTGTATTTTTGATTGCAAGGTGACTAAATGGCCTCTATATAATCGAAGCATATCTGTAAAACACATACACATAGAAGTGCTCAAATTTCTTCTTGCCGAGTAGTGTTGGGGAAGAAAGGTCTGCAAGTAAAAAGGTGTGAGCCAGAATTGAGGTATTTACGTTTATTGCCTTGAGCAAACATCAAGCTTAACTGAAAAACCTTTTTTTAAAAGTTTAATTTTACCACAGCAAAATGTTGTAATGCAAATGGAATTACAGTGCTCGACGTTAAAGCAAAAAATTAAATTTAAGACGGCTATTGTTTCAGATTTAAAAGAATGCCAACGCCTTCCAGTTTGCAATCCCATCCCTTCTCGTCTTCTTCATTCCTCAACCCTACATCGATGAGTGCTGCGGCGGCGGCCGCCGCATTCCTTCCCTGCTCTCCCGGCACTTTCATGGCTTCTCAGGGCAATCTGTTCAACAATGCCAATATGGTGAACAACGCTGTCTCTACGGCGCTCAACTCCACACCCAACATGGCAGCAGCTGTCGCCGCCATGTCAGCAGCAGCCAACTGGCAGTTAGCCCAAATGGCTGCAGCCGCCAATTCCGCAGCCATCTTCACAAGCCTTTCCTCAACCCCAAACTCACTGCCAACTGAACGCAACTCTGTCAACCAGCCGCTCCACGACTCCAACGGTCGGCGGATGCCGATAGATGTTGCCAACGTCAACCCGCTGCTAAGTCTGTTCCCGCCGACGCACAATCACTTATCGCATTTGTTGTCTCCGTTGACGCAGGCCGCGGTCAAAACACTAGATTTGAATACGATGGAGAACGAGCTGAGAGGCGCGCGCACAACAAACTCGTTGATGCAGTCGACGTCGCCGGCGGCGTTTTACAAAAATAATATAAACAACACAAAGCTTTGTTGATGTCTGACCAAAATATTTCCATTTGGCAAATTTGCCTGTCTATTGGCGATAACTTATTTTTAAAAGCTAAATTGTTCAATTGGGGCTTTAATCTGCATTTCTTTACCTAGCTAAAATTAGCTCTGGGATTAAACGACGGATGGCAAAAATACTGGGAAAAAGGAGCCCGGACAAAGGAACGCAATCGCAAAAAGCATTCAGGCAAAAAGACACGCAATAAAAAAGACACTCGGTCTAGGGGACATACAACTATTAAATCAACATTGGTGCAAAACGATAAATTATAATTAAGCATAAATCTGTGGGTACTGTAAATTTGTATTGCGTTTATTTGAAAATTTTAAAAAATATTTTAAAATATTAAAGCTGACAACTATGCGTTCCTTTATCAGTGCGGTTATGTATGGTTTTGTCCGGCGGCTTTATGCTTTTTAAATTGCCGAAATGTTAAGGCCTACAAATTATATTTTAAGCTTCTCGACCCTCCTCTCGACGCATGCACTAATGTTTATGTTTTAATATCAAAATGCAGCGTCAATTCTCAGACAGAATGCACTCTAAGGAATCTTTTGTTTCTATAATTGAAGTCAAACTAGCCGTTAGGGCAATCGCCTTAGCTGATATCCCCACAATAAGTCATTGATATCTCTCTCTTTTATATTTGATTGTCAAGCGAATCGAAAACGGGACAAGTCTTTTGTCTTTTTGCAAAACGCTCAAATAATTTTGACTAAAAAAAGTGTTGTGAATTTTTTTTGTTCTGTTTTGAATAATTCTTTGCCAAAACCCGTGTTGTAACTTGACTCGTACTGTTCAGGAAAAGAACTCGTTTTGTCGACATACATAACTGTTCATTTCATTTAGAATAGCTAGTTAATTCACGAGCCTTCCTAAGCCTAAGCCTAAGCCTTCCAGATTTCATGTGGAATATGACTCACAGAGTAAAATTTCAATAAAAAAACTCCTCATTTTACAGCCATTTGTGCTCATTTACAAGTCGTTTAAAAGAGTTAAATCACAACACCCGTCGAAGCTTTTCAGACAAATTTGTATTGCATTTCCTTGAAAAATCTCATTCTAACAGAATTCTCAATGTCATTCAGCTAATTTTTGAGAACAGTTTTATTGTAAATTCAATTTTTGCATCTGTCAAAATGTCTTCAGTTTTGCGCGTCCAAATTGTTCGACTTTTTTTTTAATTTATTTTTATTTGGTTTTTTCTTCAACCGGTTATTGCACTGCGCTTCTTTGTTCCCAAGATTATCATTAAATGTTCGGGGTACCTTATACCAGCTCCTTTAAAACGTTTGTCCAATGTTTGATAGTACATATCGGTTGATTCCTATTCAACTATCTTAATTTAGCTATTTAAAGCCGCTTTTTTGAATCCAAAGAATATGACTGAAAAATATAAATACTGCTTGAAGTGGCGACACAAAGAAGCCAAAGAGTCAGTTTAAATTAAAGTTGTTATATATAAAGCTTAAAAATATAATTTATTTTATTTTAAAACAGACAGACTTATTGTTAGCTACCTAAAAACAATTAGCATTGAAGGAATTTGGCTATGCTAGTATATGTTTATACCAAAGGTCAATTTTGAAATCTTAGAGCATTTATTAATAATATATACATTTTCCTATATTTGAGACAAAAATTAATTAATTTATTCAATTTTTACTGATTAATCCCAGTTTTATGTATGCTTGTCCGCACTTATTTGTAAATAAATGACAAAATTTGTTTGCTTGGTTTGTGGTTTAGCGTTTTTTTTTTGATAGTCGATACAGCACCGGCTAAAGACGTAAATCAAAATAACATCAAAATAATTCTGGCAATCACTTTTTAAAAAAAAAGAAAAAAATTAACGACACAACTCTTTCTGAACTATGGAATCAATCAAGGCTATCATTTGAGTCCAAAATGAGTCAAGGCGATTTCCTAGTGTGGGCTTTATTTGGTAGTTTTCAAACTTATTCGACCAGAACTTTGAAATTAGGAAGGCAGTTTTAGGACCAATGTAGATTGAGGTATGCTTGTTTTTAAGTTATAAGTTTAAGCAAAAATAATCTGGACTCATTTTGGACTCAAATGAAAGCACCGATTCATTTCAATTAAGACGATTCCTCTGATAGCTACAAAAATCACAAAGAAAAGGTATACGCTTAAGAAAAGTAAATTAAAGTCTAACCCTAAGGCTATTCTCAAGCTTAAGCTTCATCAAGACAAGAGTAAAACATTAGGCATAAGTCAGACCTAAAACCTGAGCCTTAGCTTAAGCATCTAAGCGACAGCACTATATTAAGCCCGCTTGTTTATATTCAAAAACGTGCAAGCCTAAACCTAAAACCTAAAACTCAGACTAAGCATTATTTAAAGCCTAAGATTGAGTATGACCCTAGCCATAAATCTAAGTCTAAACCGTCGCCTGAGATTAAACAAAAATTTAAATCAAAGAGTCACTCAAGGTAAAACCCAGCACTTCAGATTTCAGAATGAAAAATACAAATTAATGATCCTGTTTATTTGGGACATCATACAAACCCAAATCCATTCATTCGGGTCAAACAGCATAAAATTGAAAAAAAAACTGATCAAAAAGAAACTTTGGCAAAAAAAACCAAAAAAAATGGCATTTAATTGAGAAAATTGCTGAGTTGTACCCGGCATTAAAACAAGTCTGTATTTATTATGTTCAACACTTTTTGTGAAAAGCGATTGGTCTGAAATTTCTTAACCGCTTTCCTTATAAGCAATTTTACATCAATTTCACTCAAAGTCACAAATTATATGCGTTTTTTTTTTCCAAATGCCGTTTAACAATTAGGAAAATCGTTGGTGCCAAAACACAACATTGCTTTTGCCAAGGCTTAATTTTCCCATCCCAATAATTTGAACGAATAAATTAAAGAAAAAAACTCATTCAAAATAAAGAAAAAGAATCGACAGCCGTAAATCAATCAGAAAAAAAAAGCAAATAAAATTCTTTATTATTGTTCACCCAAAACAAATTGTTTTAATCAAATTATTTATAGATTCTGGTGGCTTTTTATAATTATTTAACTGGAATTGTGATTTAGGCTAAATTATATTGCAGCTTGAAAACGCATAAATGCAAAAGTTAGCATCAGCACGAATAAAACAATTCAAAGTCCGTGTAAACAGGGCTTCCATTTAAGTCCAAGGTGGGTCTACGTGATATGGCCTACAACCAACAGATCTTTATTGTAGGAATAGCATCAACCATAGTGACACAGAAACAAGCTTATAAACTACAAAATAATAGTCCAATGAGTTCTTCGTTTATTCATTTTTTTAGGAAGCCTGAAGTAAGAAATCAATTAAACTCTTTTCGGACTGAACTAAAAACATTGTTTGTAAGAGACTATTTTAACAATTTTATAATTACTATAAACTATAAACAACAAAAATGAAAGTGCAAGTGGCAAATAACCGCAGTAAAAAAAAAGTAATTATTTGAATTACGTTTTCGTGAAATAAAGACGCTTCAAGACCAAATATTTTCAAATTGCTTTTTTTTTCCTATACAGAAAACACAAAAATGTAAAATATTTGAAACTTTTGATGCAAATAAAAAAAGAAAACGACACTTAAACTGTTGTATTGTGCTATTGGCACAACAAGAAAAAAAATATCAACAATTTATTATAGAGTCAAATAAATAGAACTAATAAATACATAGTCACACACAATAGAAAAAAAATTTCTTAGTGCCACACTGAATAGACAGCCAAAGACAAAGAAGACTGAATGAATAAATGTATAAAACCATATTACAATCATATATTTGAGTGTGTGTTTGTTTTTAAAACAATTTTGAGTAAAGAGGGAAATTATCGCTGTGACAAAAATAATTTATAAGTCACATATATGACCTCACAACACAAACAAAACGTGCACCTTAACATCAAAAAATATAATATTGTTGTAAGACGCTTTCATAAAATCAAAAGTATTTTGCTAAAGCAACGAAAATTCGCAAATCGCTTTTTCTCGAAAATTCTCGCAATTCATCGCAATTCTCTAACTGAATTGTTCCAAAAATAATTTTAGAAATTGTTACTGCCAAATTTATTTCTAAATTTTTTCATTCAGCAAAACCTTAAAATGTTCATTTTTATTCGGCCGCCATTCTCTGTTGTTGTTTTTTTTTTGTCTTAAAAACTTTTACTTTAAAATTTATTATTTTTCACTCCAAATTTAAATGTTTGAATACATTCCAAAACCATTATATATTTAAAATATATTCTAATGACATTTTTAGTTTTCCAAACATGATTTTTATTTAGTAAACATTCGCCGAGCAAAACATTTGTGTAATAGAAAGTCAATTCAATTCTTCAATGCGAATGATGATAACATATGCAATTATTAAATAAAATTATTAGCAACACATTCCAAGAGGATTCATGGAATGCATCCAATTAATTAAATAGCGCATCATTGTTTTCCATACCACATTCCCATACCAGCATTCATTGACGATTTTGATGCTAAATAAAAATGTATTGAGAATTTTGCAAAAATACCGCAACGGTTTTTAATATGTGAGAGCACTGCTTTTAACCTGACATTTGGTCAATATTTGTGCAATGTGTTCAAAATGTTAAGGTTGAGTGAGATACATTCTATTCCGACAACCCAAATTTAACCTCTGCCTCGCGGTTGATATGAGTTCGCATTTGCATAGTTTTTAGTGTATGTAATAATACAATTTTCAATGATGTGACCAACGCTTTCATTTAAGCCCAAATTAAATTAAAGCAGTTTAAGTTTTAGCCGCCAAAATAATTAACAATAAAACTGGTTAAACAAAAATTGTGATTGATATCAGCTTATTATTGAGCAAAATTACAAGCTTGTATAAAATTCGTACACTTTAGCTATTGTTACTTTTTTGATACTTTTTTTCGCAACGATACTTTACCTATAAATTGTTAAGAAAAGGAAACATTTAAAAAATTTTACTCCAGCTTACTGTTACCGTACAAGAAAAATTAAATTTTTATTTGGGTAAAGAGGATTCAGCTAACTTGCATATTCCTCGACTGCAAAAATAAATTATAAAATGAATATTTTCATATTTTCTATTAGTGCTTTAAAACGGGGCGTTTATTGACAGACAGCTGGGCAAAATGAACATTTGCCAATGAAATGCAAAAGAATGAATCAAATGGCACAAAATTTTGTTTGATAATAGATTAAACTGTTAGAAACGTCTGACATCAATTTTAGTTATTGTGATTCACCTCGCTTACATTTTATCGGCCCAATGTTCACTTTGCTGCCAGCTGTCAATTTGAATTGTGTTCTGACACAAAAACATAATGCCAAGAAATTACAAATATTTTTGGTGACTTATATTTTTGCTATTATGTAATGTGTTTTATGGGATTTTATTCAAATAAAATTAATAATATATTAGTTTAAATTATTGGATATTATAATATTTAAAACCATTTGTAATAATTGCTTTTTGTAACAGCTTCTTTTTTAGGCTTGCAAAGAAATGGGATAACGTCAAATGGATTATGATAAAAAAAGAAAAGCAAAAGAAAAAATATTGAAATCGCTTCACAGTGGCCACACTTCATACAGTATTTTTCTAAACGCATAACGCTTTCTGCGATAACTATTAGGAAATGTATTATACGACCGATTAGTATATTGAATGAAATATGCGTTTAGAAAAATACTGTATGAAGTGTGGCCACTGTGAAGCGATTTCAATATTTTTTCTTTTGCTTTTCTTTTTTTATCATAATCCATTTGACGTTATCCCATTTCTTTGCAAGCCTAAAAAAGAAGCTGTTACAAAAAGCAATTATTACAAATGGTTTTAAATATTATAATATCCAATAATTTAAACTAATATATTATTAATTTTATTTGAATAAAATCCCATAAAACACAGTCCATTCACAATCGGTTTGTAGATTATAGCAAAATAAAAAAACAACAATAACAGCCAAGAAAGGAAAAAAGGATTGGAGGATATTTATCTTAACAGGAATAGAAAAAAGACCAGTTCATCCGTGTAGTATTATCTCCTTTTCACACGCTCACCTCATTTTCAATAAAAGCCTATCCAAGAAGGTTTGTTTAAAGTGGACAGCCGGAAAACGTGAAAAGTGTTAAAAAAAAAAAGAAGTGAAGAAAAAAGCCGATTACAGCTGGTTAACCAACCGAAGTTGCGAAATAGAAAAAAACGCCTCTAAACAAAAAAACAACAACAACATATTCATAACCAAAAAAAGTTAAAACATTAGCAAAACGTGAAAAAAAAAGACTCACAACAAAATCCAAATACCCCTCACCCCTAAAAAAAAAAAGAATAAAAATATGAAATGTGATAACAATAATAATAATCTTGATAAAACCTTTTTCATAATAAATTATGAGAAAGCAAGAATAATGAAAAAAAAAAATGCCCAGCGGGTCTCTTTCTCTCTCGCTCATCCTCTTCAGCAAAGATCTAAGCTGTTAGTTGTGTACGCAGAAATTAGCTAAAAAATGCGAATTTTTTTTTTATTCGTACATGAGGCGAAAAAGCAATTCCCCTTGTAATTGCACAAATGCAGGAGTTCGTCAAAATTTGAACAATTGAAATGTGAAAGGCGTAAGGCATAGCGGAGGGAGGCGTAAAAGGCGGAAATCAAAAGCAAAGAAAATATCTCAGACGTCGCTTTTTTAAAAAAAAAAAGACATAATGACATTTTCAGGATCAAGAATTTCCATTGTCAAAAAAAAAAGGCGCCAAACCATTGTTAATGGAAAACAAAAACGAAAAAAAAAACAATTCACAGAAACACATTTTTTTTTTTTTTAGCTTTTTCTCAAAGAAAACCTCGTATATTAGAAGTAGAGACATTAACGAATCAAGAAAAAACAAAATTCTACATGTCTTGAGTGTAGAGTGTAAAAAAATTTACCTAAACAATAAGCTGCCCCATTCTTCTTCTCTTCCCTCTTCTAGAGAAATTGCCTTCAATGTAGAAGGAACAACAGACAAAAAAAAGTTGAGAAGATAATGGAGAATCCACGGGTAAAATAAAAATCAACAACAAAACCCACAACGAAGTGGAGCAAAGGCTTAAAATTATATAAAATCTGCATAACGCGAATAAAATTGTCATTAAAACACTTCACACGTCTTATTTATTCCTTTTCGGGTAATTGGACAATCTGCAAATCAACAAAGAATGAATTATCGGTTAATACTTGTGGCGGCCTTGTTTGCATGTGCCAGCGCTATTCCCGTCGACAACGGAGTTGAAGGCGAGCCAGAAATCGAGTGTGGCCCAAAGTCAATCACAGTCAACTTCAACACTCGCAACGCTTTTGAAGGACACGTCTATGTCAAGGGACTTTTTGATCACCCTGAATGTCGTTCAGATGAGCACGGCCGACAAGTCGCTGGCATTGAACTTCCATTCGACTCTTGCAATGTCGCGAGAACTCGATCATTGAATCCAAAGGGAGTGTTCATTACCTCGACTGTTGTCATTTCCTTCCATCCTCAATTCGTTACCAAAGTCGATCGCGCCTACCGTGTTCAATGCTTCTACATGGAAGCCGACAAGACAGTCAGCGCTCAAATCGAAGTTTCCGATATCACAACTGCCTTCCAGACTCAAATCGTCCCAATGCCAATCTGCCGTTACGAGGTAAAACGTTGGGAGAATAAATTTTTTACAATTTTGTTTGCGTTTAGATTCTTGAAGGCGGCCCAACTGGACAGCCAATCCAGTTCGCCACCATTGGTCAACAAGTCTACCACAAATGGACCTGCGATTCCGAGACTCAAGACACCTTCTGCGCTGTTGTCCACTCTTGCACTGTTGATGACGGAAACGGTGATACCATCCAGATCCTCAACGAAGAAGGCTGCGCTCTTGACAAATTCTTGCTGAACAATCTCGAATACCCCACTGACTTGTCAGCTGGTCAAGAGGCCCACGTTTACAAATACGCCGACCGATCAACCCTCTTCTACCAATGCCAAATCAGCATTACCATCAAGGAACCAAACAGCGAATGCGCGCGCCCACAATGCTCCGAGCCAACTGGATTCAACGCCGTCAAACTCGGAGCCGACGGCTCTGTTGCTGCACCAGCCCCAACCGCTGCCGCTGCCGCTGCCGCTGCCCCAGCTGCTGCCGGCCGTGCACCAGCACTCAGGCTCCTCAAGAAGCGTGAGGCCGGATTTGACAACACATTGGATGTCCGCGCCGAAATCAACGCTTTGGAAATCACTGAGAAGGTAACAATTTTAAAATTAGATCATCGCTGTAAGCCTAATTTCCCAATATCAAATTAACTTTTTGCCCATTTAGAACGAAATCCTCCCAGCCATGTTGCGACACCGCCAAATGCAACGCTACATTAGCAGCATTATTCAGCCATCTGAAGGAGTGTGCATGTCGCCATTCGGCTTCTCCCTCTTTGTCGCCGTCGCCGGAGCATTCCTTGCTTGCACCGTCGTCGTCATCTCCTACTTGATGCGCTCAACCAAAGCCTAAATTTCTTCATTATGTTCCATGCAATTACGATAATGATTCTAGATGTGCGACGCAACACAAAACGAATGAAATTAACAAAAGGAAACAATGCTACTGCCAAAGCCAATCAGTTTTTCTCTTTTTCCTTTCTTACCTTCTAGTGCAATACGAAATTGGGTCCTACAACGCTTCACCGTTGACTTTTTCACAAAGTTTAAGCTTTTAAATTTTTATTACAAAACTTTAGTTACAACAAAAGCTAAATTCGTCAATTCTCAGTCACGCGTAGATTCGGCGTATAAAAACAGTTTCATTTTTTTTTCTCTTTTTTTTTTAATCCAAAGCTAATTATATTATTTTAAAATTTTAATTTATTGTCGTTTAAAATTTAAATAGCTCCTCTCCCACTAGTGACTATAACTTTCTTCTTCTTAGCTCAGCGTAGAATTTTGCTTGTATTCGTATTGTTTGAATACAATTTCCTTCTTTCTCTCTACCCTATAAATAGGTGTGCAATAAATTGTAAAAATAAATGAAGTATAATTTTGTGTGTAATGTTTTTTGTGACTTTTTTTTTCTTTATTCTCATTGACGTCTATTGTTGGTTGTTAAAAAAAAATAACAAAATTTGAAGATCTAAATAAATAAACAGAATTTAATATTTTTAATACAATATATATTATGATATCAAAAAAGTTTAAGAAACGTTTTGTTGGTTATTTAAATTCATAATTGTTTTGCTTTCCAAAAAACCAGAATTGATAGTGCAAAAAAAAAACAAGTTATTAATTTTGCTCTTTTAGATACCCAACTATTGATATCAGCCTTTAATTTATAATTTGCTGCTTTAATGTGCAAAAAAAAAAAAGAGTTTCTTAAAAGAGTTATTCATAAATAATTTAACAATATACAAGTCAACGAATATCGCATAACAATATTCGTTTTCTGGATTAATATTGAACAAATCCGCTTCTCTAACCAAACCAAAAAATCTGTTGGCTTTATCTCTTAATCTATATCCATACATAACGCAGTTCTATTCAAGAAAAGAAAACAATAAGAAAGCATAATAATTAAGATATCAATCACAATCAAGCACTTTTTTTTAAATAAATGGAGAATATAACTAATTACAAATAAACGCGATTGCGTTACCCAAAAGAAAGGATAAGTTTCACTTTTTTTTTCCATTTCCCCTTTAGCTTAATTCGCACCTCTTTGTTTTCCACAATTGACGATAAAAAAAAAACTGTTTTTCTGCAAATATTAAAAACATTCGCTTTCGAATTAATTGTTTTTTACATTTCAACAAAAATGTTTATCACATATTAGATAAAGAAAAATTGATGTTAATTGTTCAAGAGAATTGGTTTAGTTTTTAATCCTGTTGTATGAATGGATTTAAACTTTGAACAAAACTAATTGGCGGTGATAAAAGGAAAAGCAAAAACAAAACAGCGTTTTATTGCAAAAGTATTAAGGCTGTGTGAACCAAAAACTACATGTGCGACTTCGAACTTTTATAAAAAACAAAATTGCCGAATTGAACTGCGATATCTTTTCCATATTTCTTTTTTATTTTTCGAATTTATTATTTGAATTTGTTGTTTATATAATTTGTCTCGGCGCGAATTGCCAAAGCTGCGCGTCAGCTCTGGTTTTTTCGATCCGGGTTACGGTTTTTTTGGTCTCTCTCTTCTCTTCGATCGGAGCCGATCGAAAACTTATTTATTGTTAGTTTATTGTTTTGTTTAAATAAAAGCCAAAACGAAACGATTTGGAAGCACACACAAAAATCGAAAGAACGCACGAAATATCATTGAACTGTAAAATTAGAAAATTACTATATCTCAGCTTTATTTCTCCAAAACGGCAATATAAGATAACAATAGATTTACCAACAAATCTAACCAATAAGTCAAAGTCAAAAAATTCTAACAAAAAATTTCATAACGTAAATATTCCTCAAAATTTAGAAAACCAAATATTAGTTACGGTGGAATATTGAATGAATGATAATTTTTGTAAAGAAAATAGTTCGGGAACCGCGACAAGAATAAAATTTACAAACAATTTTAAAAGTTGCATATTATTGTTTTTGGATTAGGTATAAAAGTAATGTTGTTATTAATAAAGGAAATTTTGAATAAAAGTTTTGTTCAAGTTTGTCTAGTTTCACGTAGTATAAAAAGCATAAAAAATGCGGGACTTAAAACTTCGAGACCTAATCTCTTATAAAGTAACGTTTTCCGCAAACTTTGTTTTCCAACACTGACATTTTTTTTCAGAAAAACCAGCAATTTCTGCTTCATCTTTAGCTGTATTAATTTTCAATTTCAATTTTAAAAATTAAACATTGACGCTCCTGGTTTGATTACAATAAATTTTGGGTTCGGTAAATAAAAAACACATTTAAGCACTTAAGTAGCCTATGATTAAAAAAAAAAGAAGAAGATCATATGGTGTTAAAAAACTTTTCTTTTAACATGTCATGTTCGTTTTTAAGCGTTTTTAACTTAAAATTGCAGTCACTTTGCTCACAAATTGATGACTCATAAAAGCATTAAAAAGCTTACTAAACAATACAAATTGCCACAAGCAAATAATTCAATTAAACAAAGCAGTTTTATAAGTAAAAAAATTAACATAAGAAAAAATTGCAATATATTTAGTTAACACACGAATCATATGTTACCAAAACTATATTGCGAGTATTTTTACAGCTTTATGTTATACAAATTCGGCGTCGCATTTAGGTTAATAAAATTATTTAGACCAAAAATAGCTGTATTTAGTCTATTATTGTGTTTAAAATAAATAAAAAAAAAGTCGGCATTTGCATTTATCAAAAGCAAAGTCACTTTAACTCACTTTAACAAAGAGTTTTTTTTTTACGGTTTTAAGGAAATATAAAAACTTATAGCTTTATTCAATCACGACATGACCTGTTAAAAAATTATATTTTTCTTAAACAAACTTAGACAAAACCACAATCAAACCAACCGATTCGACTCCAAAAAACTGCGGTTATACAAATCAGAAATTGGCAAATCGTAGGGTTGAAAAAAAGTTATAAAAATGTTGAACTGAAAATTGGCAGTAAAATTTAAAAAAAGGGAGGTTTTTACTATAGAAAATCGTTCGAAAACTAAAATGAGTATTTTTTTATAAATATTAAATGATATTTCCAATATTTTTAAATAATCAATCATAATTTTTTACATTTTTCCGATGTTGTTTACTTTTTTAATTGATGTCATTGTTTTTTATGTCAAATACATTATATAAAAACGCTTATTAAAACGTAAATTAGTGAATTTATTTCATAGCAAAGCATTCAAAATGCAAAGAAAATACTTCTTAAAAGTTTTTTACAAATTTTTGTTGTAAAATCGATTAGTTTTAAAAAGCTCGATTAAAATACGGTAATGAATATTATATTGCCTTATCTGCCCGAGTTATTAAATTGCCAAGATTTGAATAGATATAACTTACAGTGTGTGTGTGTGTGTGTGTGTGTGTCCGTTATAATCAATATGTTATCAAAATACAACTAAAGAAATATATTTCTGTAAAATTTTTAAATGTATAAATGGCGTATAAAATATAAGAAATTTTTACTACTTTTCTCTATTTATGCACACCAAAATTTTAAACAAATTATTAAAAATATATTGCATCTGATGAAAATAAATTACGAAATTTGAAAGATTCATAAAAAATGACAAAGAAATGACGCAAAACGAAGAACGAAAACTTCTTTTGGCAATCAAATAAAAACATTTTTGAATTCCCGAATATGACTTTTCACAATAATTTATTTGCGTTGCGAGCGGATATGAGAGTATGAGATGACAACAATAATTCCGGCAACCAAAGGCATGCCAAGGCCGACAAACACGGCAAAGCCGAATGAGGACATGCAAATGTCTTCGTTGTTTGAAGTGCGGGCGTTATTGTAATAGCTCATTGGCGTAGTACGGTGGCAAAGGTTTGCTGGGAGTGGTGCATCCTGAAATAAAATTTAGTTTATCAAAAAAAGTATCAAAAAAGAGTTAAAAGTGTGATTCTTACGTGATTGCTGATATCCAATGCACTGAATTCGGCGCGGACGTCCAATGTGTTGTCGAATCCAGCCTCACGTTTCTTAAGAAGACGGAGTTGGGAAAGGGCGGGGCGGGCTGGACGGCCGGCAGCAGCTGGGGCAGCGGCAGCGGCAGCGGTTGGGGCTGGTGCAGCAACAGAGCCGTCGGCTCCGAGTTTGACGGCGTTGAATCCAGTTGGCTCGGAGCATTGTGGGCGCGCGCATTCGCTGTTTGGTTCCTTGATGGTAATGCTGATTTGGCATTGGTAGAAGAGGGTTGATCGGTCGGCGTATTTGTAAACGTGGGCCTCTTGACCAGCTGACAAGTCAGTGGGGTATTCGAGATTGTTCAGCAAGAATTTGTCAAGAGCGCAGCCTTCTTCGTTGAGGATCTGGATGGTATCACCGTTTCCGTCATCAACAGTGCAAGAGTGGACAACAGCGCAGAAGGTGTCTTGAGTCTCGGAATCGCAGGTCCATTTGTGGTAGACTTGTTGACCAATGGTGGCGAACTGGATTGGCTGTCCAGTTGGGCCGCCTTCAAGAATCTAAACGCAAACAAAATTGTAAAAAATTTATTCTCCCAACGTTTTACCTCGTAACGGCAGATTGGCATTGGGACGATTTGATTTCTACGCCAAATGGTTTAAAATTTTACTCCCTTTGGTTTGATTGAAGAAAAATGTTTGATTGAATTCAAATTAATTGTTTAAACTTAATTGTTAATACGTTTTAAACTGATGGCATCTTTAGTTCCATGCCATTTAGTCAAAATTACCCTTAAACAGCAATATTTGATCAATTGTGCTTTGACTTGTGCTTGAGAAACATTTTATTAGTTGAATTAGAATTAGAATTACACACTTATTATTATGTCCTGTTAGTGAAAGCAGAAATAGCAGTTTTAGGTTAATTCTGATATCTATAACATTATTCATAAGTAAAAGAAACATGTTGCAGGTTTTCAATGTTAGAGAATAAAATAAAATTGCTGCAGCATGTGGTATTCATTTTTTTGCACCGTATAATTTTTACGTTGAGATGAAGTTGCTGTACTTAACAGGTTTTAATTTTTTTTTTTTTTAGGCTAATAGTAATTTGTAGAGAAAAAACAGCCTAACGGCAATTTACATGTTTTGTAAAATATACGACTTTGAAAAGAGATGTTACTGTAAATTTTGTCTTTTTTTGTGTCGCTCAATTGTCAGTGATTTTTTTTGTGAGAGTGGACGTTATTGATGTAGCATAAATTCTACTTACTTAACTAGTTTAATCAATGTTTTCAATTAAAAAATTAATGTTTTCCATAACTTGTAGCTACTTTGTTCATAGAGGTAAATTCGCTACCGGACGGTTGAATTTTGGGAAAAAAACAATATTACTGTAGCAAGGTAATCTGAATAAAAATATATCAAAAAGTCCGTTCTATACATTTATTTATAAATCGTTCCGCTATAGTAAATTGTTTGCGCCATAAAATTATTAACTTCCACAATTTTTGTTCGTAATGATAATGGTGAATTTGGTCACAAAAAATTTCTTTGAGCCAAACAAAAACTGGTTTTTTATCCCAATAGAGCATCAAAATGCTTATTCAAAAGTTGAAAGATTCATAGTTATAAATCAAATATTTATGTTAAAATTTATATCTTTATATACGCTTATGGCTGGGCTAGGAATTTCTAGTTTATTGACATTGATAGTAAATATTGCAGGCCAAAATTATTAAATTGTAAAACGTTCGACGTGAGACCACCAATTGTGTCAATGAGCATTCCGCCACACCTTGAAAATCTCCGACAACATTCCATTCGTCACATTCAGTAGCAATTTTTTTTTTATTAAAACGCCATTAAATAACTCATCCATTCTACCTATAAAATATTTTTGTTTTATAACATTGCATTAAACATTTGCACCTAAAACTACGTTAAAAAGGGATTCACAAGAGAAAAGCTATTTTTTTCATATTATAAGTTACTTAATTATTTTGTTCCTTTATTTGCAACATAAAAAAAAACATTGGAATGAAGAAAAGATTCTAGCTTAACTAACAAAAAAAAACAAAAGATGTCAATACTTGTTATTTAAAGTACCACCAAACTCCTTTTTGAATGTCAATATTCAACATGAAAAATTCGTTTGAAAATGAAAAGAATGACCGATTGATTTTGATATCTGCAAAAAAACGAAAAAAAAAAAGAAGGAAAATTGCAGGAATTTTTGATTGTTGTTCTAAGGAATAAAGTGCAGGAAACTGCCTATTCTTCGAATTACAAGTTTTCGAAAACAATTTGTAAACGTCTAAAATTTGCACAAGTATTCGAAAAAGCTTACCAACTAAAAAAAATGAGGCCCTAAACTTAAACAACACAGCAATCTGTAATGATATGGAATTCAGATAAGATCAGAATGTGAGATCAAAAGATTGTTATGTCACGAATTGCATTTTAAGCTAGTCAATTCCTGTTTTCCAACGTCGTTGTTAACATTTTTTTCAAAAACAATAAGAAAAAATAAATCGATAAATTTCAGCATAAATTACGCTTAAGCTAAAAAGCTTCTAAAAAAAACAAACTTAAGTAATCTTAAACAAGCTTTTTTAATTTAACAATATTGCAAGTAATTTCTCTACAAAAAAATGGACAAGAAATCTATTTTCAATAAATCGCAGAAATGGGTCAGCCAATTTGTTGTTTTTTGTTTTGGCGCTCGACTATTTTTTCAAACAAATTACTGAAAACACGCATTAACCATTTGACCGGCTCTAATAATACTGGTATGTATTGTTGTCATAAGTCCACAAAACTGTATAACCGTAGTAATTGTTTAGCTTCCAAACCCTTTTAGCTGCAAATTATTCATATTGCAAATTAAGTCCAGAAATTACTTAGGAACATGTTTTAGCACACGCAAAAAATGAATATTATATTACTTAAGACGATGCGCATTTTATAGATATTTTATATAATTATTTATGATTCGCATTATTTAAATATTTATTTTATGCTTTCGACATTCCCCTTGCATTTTTGTAAGAAAAAAAAATTAGAGAGTAAAACACAAATTTACAAGGTAAAAGTTATCATAATTATTTTTAATATGCAACTTCAATTCATTATCTGTTTGACATCAAATTACTATTTACACGTGTCCGGCTGAAGAAAAAAGGAGAAAAAAAAGCGATACAAACAATAAAAGTTTAAGCAAAACAAGCATGAAAATCTATTTAATTAATAATCGCTTGTCACAATAATCATAATTTATATCAACAATAAAATATTTTTTACACACTTTCACTTTTTTTTCAACCGCGCGCCCATTAAGAGAATTTGCAAAAAAAAAAAAAAATACATAAAATGAAATGCAAGAGGAAAAGAACCTTTCTTTTTGCAATCGCGGGATTCCAATAATTAAGAAGCAACAGAAAAAAAAAAGAAGCAAAACCGACGTAGAAGCAGATGCAAAAAGGGCAAAACGAAAGAAAACAAAAATACTGGCTATAAAAAATACCTCCCCCCCCCCCTCCAAAAAAAAATAGCTGGTTTAGAAAAGAAAACAATTATGTGAGAGATCAGAAAAATAAGTAAAAGAATTTTCACCCGAGAACAGATTTGTCATTTTTCGAAATTTGGTCAGAACCGCCTTCCACCCTCCCTTCTTCATCCCGCGTTTAAAATTAACTTTTTATAAAGAAAAGTCATATAAAACAAAGCGGTTATATTCAGTTCCACAGTGCAAACGCATTCTCCAATAGACAATGTTTAAATACCTAGTTGCTTTATCACTCTTGGCTTTGGCTACTGCTATTCCCGTCGACAACGGAGTTGAAGGCGAGCCAGAAATCGAGTGTGGCCCAAAGTCAATCACAGTCAACTTCAACACTCGCAACGCTTTTGAAGGACACGTCTATGTCAAGGGACTTTTTGATCACCCTGAATGTCGTTCAGATGAGCACGGCCGACAAGTCGCTGGCATTGAACTTCCATTCGACTCTTGCAATGTCGCGAGAACTCGATCATTGAATCCAAAGGGAGTGTTCATTACCTCGACTGTTGTCATTTCCTTCCATCCTCAATTCGTTACCAAAGTCGATCGCGCCTACCGTGTTCAATGCTTCTACATGGAAGCCGACAAGACAGTCAGCGCTCAAATCGAAGTTTCCGATATCACAACTGCCTTCCAGACTCAAATCGTCCCAATGCCAATCTGCCGTTACGAGGTAAAACGTTGGGAGAATAAATTTTTTACAATTTTGTTTGCGTTTAGATTCTTGAAGGCGGCCCAACTGGACAGCCAATCCAGTTCGCCACCATTGGTCAACAAGTCTACCACAAATGGACCTGCGATTCCGAGACTCAAGACACCTTCTGCGCTGTTGTCCACTCTTGCACTGTTGATGACGGAAACGGTGATACCATCCAGATCCTCAACGAAGAAGGCTGCGCTCTTGACAAATTCTTGCTGAACAATCTCGAATACCCCACTGACTTGTCAGCTGGTCAAGAGGCCCACGTTTACAAATACGCCGACCGATCAACCCTCTTCTACCAATGCCAAATCAGCATTACCATCAAGGAACCAAACAGCGAATGCGCGCGCCCACAATGCTCCGAGCCAACTGGATTCAACGCCGTCAAACTCGGAGCCGACGGCTCTGTTGCTGCACCAGCCCCAACCGCTGCCGCTGCCGCTGCCGCTGCCCCAGCTGCTGCCGGCCGTCCAGCCCGCCCCGCCCTTTCCAACTCCGTCTTCTTAAGAAACGTGAGGCTGGATTCGACAACACATTGGACGTCCGCGCCGAATTCAGTGCATTGGATATCAGCAATCACGTGAGTTCAATTATAAATCGTTTCCAATTATTTAAAATTCTTTTTTAAGTAAAATACAATTCAATGCATTTTTCATTTGTAGGAGGCCGTTCTTCCAGCTGACTTGCGCCACCGTGCCTCACAATTGCACTACTACAACGCCACCCCAGCTTTGGAGAATGCCATTTGCATGTCGACCTTCGGCGTCTCAATCTTCATTGCTTTGGGAATGGCATTCGTTGCTGGGGTCGTCGTCATCTCCGCCTACATCTTCCGACCACAACCAAAACGTTTCTAAACTTATACCTATTCTTCTTTAGAAATATTTAATAACAACATTAAATAGACTAACATAGATCTAATTTTTAAACAAACTAATACCTTTCTTTATCTGCAAAAAAATGTTGGAATAATTGTGTTTTGAGGCAAAACGTCTAATAGAAAAATTACTGTAATTTTTTAGTTTGAATCCCAAAAAAAATTACGGCTTGAATTGTCAAAACTAATAATACGATTGAAAATTAGTTGTCAAAAAAATTTTAATTTATTCTTAATTCTCCAACAAAAAGATCTTCTATACTATATAAAAGTGCAATATACATATATATAATTTTTATTATAAAGCAATTGTATTTATTGATGAGTAACCAATAAAAAATTTTATTAAAAATATTTTTACGAACGAAATGCAGTAGGGAAAAAGCTGTATATTCTTTAATTGAACCTTTTACCAACCATTCTTTAAGAATTCAATGTGCTTCTATTATTCAATCCCTCTCTGTATATGGGTCTATATTGAAGATACCTTTTTAGAGATAGAATTCAATGGAAGACTTGTGTTGTATTTTTCTAGTAGACTAAAATGTATTTCCTTAAGCGCATGCAAATACTGAATTCTTTACGTTATAAATTATAAGTAAGAAGGCTCAAGCTATAGAATAGCGCAGGCGATTTACTTCTGTTGCTAGCTTAAAACAAATTTAAAAAACTCTTTGAGTTTAGATTAATGCAAGGAAAATGATCTTTTTATTTCTTTATTAATATTTCTTTCGATTTTTATTTTTGCAACAGACCTTTTTCGGATGAAAAGCACATTTAATGCCTAAACAATGTATTCAAATTTAATTTTAGAATTAAATTCTATGTTTCCAATGGTCTGTAAACATGGGGTTTTGTTGCAGAAGAGGTTAAACTAAAGAAAATACAGTAATAGAAGAATAATGAGTTCCATTGTACTTCTACAGTTTATATGTCTTCTCAGAATAAAAAGACACAATTAAGATGCAAAAAATGTATTTAAAACTAATCTCAATTTTCAAAAACCAAAATAGATATGTAAAACTTCATAATGTTGATATCGATGTGATATATAAATATGAGTATATCGTAAATATGAGTTTTTTCAACCTCGGTTTACGCACACTGTATGGTTAAAAATTTATTAATGCAAACAAAATTGCTGTTTTTATTTTTTTTAAGTTTACAATGCTCAAAAATAAGTAATAATCAAAAAAATAAATAAAATATTTAAACTTGTAAAAGGAAAATACATATTAAAGAAAAAAAATTACATAATTGTATGAAAAATAAGACTAAAAGGTTTAACACAAAACTTTGAAGAAGTGTGCACTGTTGAATGTTACGAATACAAAAAATAAAAAAAAACAACCAAAAATAAAATACTCTAAAAATTAAATTTAATTTCTAAAAGACAGTTTAACACCGGTTATGAAATAGCATTTTCATCCTACATAAATCAAAACTCAAAAACAAAAAAAAGAAACAAAAATTATTCAAAAAATCAAACAAATTTTTAAAAATTCTGTAAAAATCAAAAAAAAAAGACCAAAAATATGAATCAGTAAATTGAAATAAAATAACTTTTGACTACAACTAAATTATTACTGTGAATAACTGACAAGTTTTAAATTAAATGAAAAATTAGACTTAAACGTTTAAAATTTATAAATGTGATTTGAACGTAAATTATAAATTGTACAAATGTTGTAAAAAAAAAGAATTTACTGATGCAAATTACCATTAACAGCATTGCCATTCATCACGCCGGCTCCATTAGCCAAATATCGCCGTTCCTCCTAAAAATATCAAAATTGAAATTCCTGCATAATAACAATTAGTAAATGACATGAAATACAATACTATGTTAAAAATTTTAAACAAATAAAATAATCAATTATAATTTGAAAAAATTATAAAAAAGAAACAGAAAAAATTAGTGTGATTAAAACCTTTTGTATTTGTAAAAAAATTGTATTACTGTTTTTATGATTTTTAAGTAAATTTTATTAACCATTTTTTGATAATCTTTTTGATGCGTTTCTTGCCCATTCCAAAACAAACTACAATAGGACAGAATAGACAATGTAAAAGACGGTTTCCTCAAATTATTTTTCACCATGTTCCGATTACACAAAATGGTTGTCGCAATTATTTAAAACTATACCGCTTGCTGCGCTTTTTCAAAATTTGCGCGTATCGAAGCGTCTCTCTTTTTCCGTTCTTCTATCAACTTCTCATTACACTGTTCAATTCTAAATTTCGATTCTTGCTCTGAAACGACACGATAAAAATCAATTAACATTTCCGAGATGCGACAAAAAAAAACTCTTACCATTACAACATTTCTGGAACTGTTCAATGGCTTTGTCATAAAATTCCGCTTTTTGAAAGGCGCAGCCCTTGCAAAACACGGCTTTTTCATTTTCGCCCTCCAATTCCAAAACCTACAAAAATTTAATTTAATTGATTCGATAAATAATAAAAAACTTTGTTCCTATAAAAAAAAACTAACCTTATCACAGTAAAAAACAGCCCGTAAATAATCGTCGCGGTTACGCAAAGACCCATTCACAATACAAGCCGCCAGCTTGTTGTAACATTCGGAAACGAGTTGGCGCGCCTCCTCCTTCATTTCTTCACCACGCGTTGTCGAGTCTATCCGACAGCGTTTTTGTTGGGCACTTACTTTCGTTGGTTCCGCAGACTCCTTCAATAATTCTACGCTAACGTCGTCTTCCTTGCATCCTAAAATGGCTAAGCTCAATTTTATGATACAACACAATTAATATTACTATAAACTTGAGTAAAAAAATTAGTCTAATATTGTAATAATTTAATTTGTGACGTTTTAAAAATGACAACGTTTTAATTTGGTTGTTCATGCAAATACTGTGGGCATAGTAGACGCCAATAAAACAAATTCAAGGAAAATTTATTTGCTGATAAACAAGTTGGTAAATTTTGTTTAATTTCATTTTTGTTAAATGAGTTGATCATTAGGGCCGAGAGAAATAATCGCAAAGTTAAAAAAGCTTCTTCTGGAGTCGACGTGTACCCTTGGAAGTCTTCCGGACGACTTCTTCTTGCCTTAGTTGTCACTGTTCTTTCACCAATTTGTTGACCAAAGATTGATTGCTTTCCAGCGATTCCGCGCCCAGCTTCACGACGGTTGGATAGGCCCTTTTTTTTTAAAAAGCCAAAGTTTACCCCTGTTCTTTAGTGGATAGGAAAATTTTCTTTTTGCAATTGTTCTAAACAACAACGCGTAGAGGCAGAAACAAAAAAAAGTGAAAAGTTAGCGTAACATATAAAAACTCAAGATTGACGCATAATTTTTTAACACAATGTATTCATATGAGAAAATTTTACGGAAAAAACTTAAAAATTATTGTGTCTTTTATTTTGAATGTTGAGTCTTTTTTTAGTTTCCAGTATGAGCAGTATGAGCCCGTGAAATCAAGAAATCTCTTTTGGCATTTTCAACTTTAATTATTATATTTAATTAAATTATAATTTGAGTTGATTTAACTAAATTCATTTAAAAAAGTTCGATATCAATGTTTTCTCAACAAATCCAATTTTTGGTCATCAAATTGTTGAAATTTCCGTTAAATGAAACATAAAAAAATAGAATAAAACAACTTTAGTTAAATTACAGAAAAATAAGATTTCAAATAATTAAGTTACTTTGGTATTAATACATGCAAAAATAAACATCTCTTTTTAAATAAAATTATTTTTAGTAACATTAAAACTGACCATCAGTATTCTTTGACGACCGACACTTCTCCGCCAAAAATGGCGTCGTAAAAGAAGAAGGAGATAATTCACTGTTTGCCTCGCGTTCATCACGAGCCAACTCACGCAAATTTAAATTACTTAATTGAGCAACTGCCTTGGCGTGTAACAGACAGCGATGATAAAGCAAAATAGCATTTCTTAACCACAAAACATGAACAAAAGTATTGAAGAATTTTTTTAAAACAAACCCATATTCACCGGCTGCATAGTGTTGATTGGCTTGAACTTCTAATTCATGCGCCTTATCCAGATTACTTCGATCTGATACAAATTCATCGGCAGTGTTCATCGCTAGCTTTAATGTCTAATAAAAAAAATTAGATGTCAGAATAAAAATGTCTAGCCAAATCTAATAGATGAGCAAAAAATGTAATTATTTAATTTGCAAAAGTCTTAAATTTCAAAACTATTAATTGTTCTCCATTTTTTTTACTAAATTTTCAAGGAAAAATTACGTAGTTGAGCTATCCTTTTTTTTAAATGAATACGCGGTAATTTTAAAGATGTTTATGTAAATCACGAAACGTAATCAATAAAATCAGCTCAAAAAGCGCAACTATAAAAGCAAAAATTCTCCTGTCAAGAAAGATAGAATGCTAAAATTCAAAAATAAATTGTAACCTAAATTTTAACAAAATAAATTCTCACATTTACTAAAGTTTAATATAATCTAAACGTAAAAAAAACCTTGCGAAAAATATAATTTGAGTGCTTCACAGAATTCTCCGAAACTCTAAATTTTTTCCAAATGTTTAATTATATTTGAATTTCCACCAAAAAAGATACAAAATGCTATTTCAAATACAATTGGCTTAGCGTCTAATTTTTTTTCATAACAAAAAAGAGCGTAATTCCTAATTTTTTTTTAGCTGTGATCGGTCTCTCCTCCAGTAAATGCCGGTCTTAAACATTAAATGTGCTGAATAGGTTTTGATAAGTAAAGAGACCACATCACTGAACCCCGATTTAATTCCTCTCAATTTTTATTTCAGGCCTTTACAAAACTAAGGCGACAGATTAAAAATATAGAAAATGTTTTCAATGAACATTAAAATTTATACCTCCAAAATCAAGAAAAACATATTTAAAAATATTTCAGACCGTTTTCCATTATATGTTAAGCTTAGAATAAGCTAAAAAAGTTAGCCAACATAACAAGTCTCATCGGAAAGGAGACCATAACGTTAAAACAGTGGTTAGACATTCCTACTTTTCAACTAAACGTTTTTTTACACATTTACTAATCGAGCGAAGTGTTGGAACTCTAAGCTTATTTTTTTCTGTTTTTCTGAATGTCTTTGAATTTTTTATTTTAGATATTGCTCTTTTTGTAACAATATTTACTTAAGATGTTACCTGTCAGAGTTTTAAAAGAGTCTGCTCAACAAGAGCGCGGTGAAACAGCTCGTCTATCTTCGTTTGTTGGCGCCACAGCTATCGGAGATTTGATCAAAACTACGTTAGGTCCGAAAGGAATGGTAAGACTTATACAATTTACCAAAGTTAACTATTACACACTTTTTTTTCGCTGCAGGACAAAATTTTGCTTAGCGGCGACGGTGAACATCAGAACGTACAAGTTACAAACGATGGTGCAACAATTTTGAAGTCTATTGGAATTGATAATCCTGCAGCCAAAATTCTCGTTGGTAAGATTAATTTTTGCTTTTGATTTCAGTTAGTTCCAGCGTCCAATTTAATCATAAACACGTGCGAGATTTACATTAGGCGCTCACGATTACTTTTTGTGTCATGGTTTTTGTTAAAAAGTGTTTAGATCTGTTTTCACTAGTGTGAATTTTTACTAAATTTTAGGCCTTTATTCCTCATTTTGCTCTATTTGTGTGTACCGTAAATGAGATAACACATTCAAAGTAATAGTAATAAAATAATTGGAATGAGAAATTTGCTTTATTTCTCCGTATCAACGCTTTCTTAAACACTAAAAGTACGGTTAAATTAATCGTTTCAAAATATAAAATAAATTAAACTTTACAAATTCCAAAATTTTATGTTTGGCTTTTAACATTTCTCAAATATTTTTTTTCAGACATTTCTCTTACTCAGGATAAAGAAGTTGGCGATGGCACGACTTCGGTCACTGTTTTGGCAGCTGAATTGCTGAGAGAAGCGGAAAACTTGATTTCCGCCCGTATTCATCCTCAAATTATTGTCAGCGGTTATCGCAAAGGTTTGGCAATTGCACAAAAAGCGCTTCAGGACGCTTCTAAGGAATCAGGGTAAATCATCAACAATTTCGTGTTAAATTTGATCCTCCTCTTTTTAGCGATAACTTGGCTGAAGACTTGCTTAAAATTGCCAAGACTTCACTTGGGTCAAAAATTATTTATCAGCACTGCGATCATTTTGCCAAACTGGCGGTGGATGCAGTGTTGAGGTTGAAAGGAGGCAATCTCGATGCTATTCAAATTATTAAGAAGTTGGGCGGTTCAATGGACAACTCCTATTTGGACGAAGGTTTTCTTCTTGAAAAGAAGCCCGGTCTTTATCAGCCACAAAAAGTGACGAACGCCAAAATTCTTATTGCCAACACATCCATGGACACCGACAAGGTTGTTAAAATAATTTCTTTTAAGACACGACCAGACCACTCTTCACAAAACGTTGGCTGGAAAAACATACAATGCCAAAATATTTTAAATTTTTTATAAAAAATGTCGTGCCGAATTCAAATAAAGAGTTTGCGCAGAAATTCTTTGAAATTTTTCAATAAAAATCCGAGCATAAAAATGTATAAATTGTTCCCTATATTTCGTAGTAAATTAATTTTTACGAAAAATTTGTTCAATTTTTTCTGCTCTTTCGAATATCAGAAAAAAAATATTTTTGGAAAGTTATCAGTTGACTAGTTTTAGGTATTTTTAATTATTTGAGAGTTGAAATCAGGACAACCTTCAATATTTTACATATGATATTACTGCTTCTCGTTGCCCTAAATACACAATTTTTTCTCTGAAGTATTTCTATGCTTCTCTCAATGATTGTATAATTATTACTGAAAAATACACTGCAAAAGTGGCAATGATTCTGCATTTTTGGAGGATTATTAAATTACTATTTTAGCAGGCTGTTTTAGAAAACTCTTCAGATATTTTTGAATATATCAGTTTATTTTTAAATTAAAATCAATTATTGTTCCAGAAAATATCTAACAAATCGAAGTAAAATCTTTTTTTTGGCATTATAATTTTTCTCCGGTCAATAATGGTTTGGTCGTGAGGAGCTATCATTTTCATTTTTTTAGATCAAAGTGTTTGGTAGTCGAGTCAAAGTTGATTCAGTCGCAAAAATTGCTGAGTTGGAAAATGCCGAAAAGGAAAAAATGCACGAGAAGGTTCATTTTTAATATTTTGCATTTTTTTGAATTGTTTTCTAATTTTGAGAAATATCAGTCATTTCTTACCTTTAAGTTGATTCTATTTTTCATTGTTCTCATAGGTCTTTCTAGTTTTTACGTTTAACCGCTCCATTCTTATTTTTGCAAAAATTAATTTCGATTTTACAAAAGTTTTTCTTTTGTCATACTGCAAAAAATTAATCTTCCTTTTAACATTCTCTCATTTTTTTTTCATTTCTATATGATTTTTTCAAAAGACTGATGGTAGAACACACAATTAATGATGCAACATTTGTTTTTGGAAATATTTAGTGCATAATTTGATGTTTAGGTCACTAAAATTATCAACCACAAAGCGAACGTTTTCATCAATAGGCAATTGATCTACAACTATCCTGAGCAATTGTTTGCCGACGCCAAAATTATGGCAATTGAGCACGCCGACTTTGAAGGAATCGAGAGACTTGCCCTCGTTCTTGGTTAGTTTGACTTTGTTTGCATTTTGATTTGTAATGATTTAATTGCATTTTAGGCGGCGAAATTGTCTCGACGTTCGAAAACCCGGAAAACGTCAAGTTTGGGCATTGCGATTTGATTGAGCAAGTGACGATTGGTGAGGACACTTTGCTTCGCTTCTCCGGCGTTCCACTAGGTAATTGTAATTGCAATTCTATGTATTGTTATTAGCTATTTGATTTTTTAATTTTGAACCTTTTTTTTTCTCATTTTCTGAACTGCGATTTTCCTTATTTAAATATTTGTTTTCTTTTTTAGGCTTTATGTCTTTACCTTTTTGTTTTAGGAAACGCTTGCTCCATCGTTTTGCGTGGTTCCACTCAGCAAATTTTGGACGAGGCGGAGCGCAGTCTACACGACGCCTTGTGTGTTTTGGCCACACACGTGAAAAACGCGCGCACAGTGCCAGGTGCTGGCGCATCTGAAATGCTTATGTCGACAGCTGTAGCTTTGAAAAGCCAGAAGGTTACACCTATTTGTTTAGTTTGAGGTTAGAAAGAGTTAACAGTTTTTTTTTGCTTAGGTGCCAGGCAAAGAAGCAATGGCAGTAGAAGCGTTTGCTCGTGCCTTAGCTAAACTGCCCACGATCATTTGCGACAACGCCGGCTTGGACAGCGCCGAAATTATTACACAAATTCGCGCTAAACACGCCGAAGGAAAACATCAATATGGAATTGGTAATATTTTTTCAGTTTGTTTTTGTATTGGCTTTTCTTTTACATCGTATTGAAAGTTAAAATAGTGATTTTTTTAATCTTATTCATTATAGACTTGTTATTTCGTTTTGAGTGTTTTCATTCTTATGAATTACTTTTTTAGATGTAAATAACGGTGGGATGACCGACGTCCTGGAATTGGGAATTTTGGAGTCGTACAATGTCAAAAACTGTGTTTTGAACAGTGCTGCTGAAGCTGCGGAACAGGTAACGTTTTGCGGAATACTTTTGGACCTCTGTCTTAATATTTTCGTGAATACAAATTAAAAAGGAATTTTTTGAACTGGATTTGTTTTTCTATTTTAAACTCTTTTGGCTTTAATTATAAAACACTCGTTTTTTTATATTTTTTTATAGTTTGGTTATTCTATTAAGGTTGAAAATTTTTGAGCTGTTTTCTAATATTTAAATTTTAGATTTTACGTGTCGACGACATTATCAAATGCGCGCCGCGCCCTCGCGCCCCTGACGATCGACCGTGCTAAACAGCACAGAAGAGGATTCGGGAATAGCTGACATCGAGAAGAAAAATTTAAGAAAAATTGAGAAGATTTTGTTGCTTTTTGTTTTTTTTTCGTTGAAAGTGTTAAACTAAAAAAAAATTTTCTTGTTAAAACATACTTTTTTTATATTGTTATACGTAATTGTTTGTTGAAATCACATAAATTTAAGAAGCAAATTTGAACAGAAAATGCAAATTGACAATTAAAAATAAATGAGCTGAAATTGCTTTTTGGCGCGCCTAAATTCAATGATTTTGAATGCGTTTTTTAACCACTGGTTTTTTCAGTTTCCAATCGTCAGTTTTAAATGATCAAATTGCTTACTGCTTTAGAATACATTGCCCAATGAGTTTGCAAATTATTGTTTAAACTTCAATTTTCCGGTATCGCTGAGACTCACTTAGGGAAAAAATACGACTTCACTCTTAGAGAGATGGAAGAACGTCAAGTCTTTTCTGGACATGTCAATAAATATTGTGTTACTCAGATCGGGAGGTTCCTACGTCCAACTCCAGCTCAAAGGCCTTTGAAATAAAAGTTAAATCACTCGGATAGATTGAGTCATTTATTTGAGTAATCTGTTTAATTACGGCTCGTTTTGTTTGATTTTGATTATTTTTTTCTAAAATTATTATTTGTATTTAATTTCAAAAAGGCATTTATTTAATTAATTGGTATTATATGTTTAATACACCGATAGCAAATATAGTATCTATCTAGCTTTGGCTAGAATGTTGACTTGTTGACAAATGAAAGGATGGGCGTCATTGCACGGTTGGATCTTCCACTTGCCGCTAGCGTCAATTGTAGTGCAGCCGTCGACGCGTTCTTCTCTCGTAGAAATTGGTAAACTGGGGTCGTCCGTAGCCCACCATTTCGGCACGCGTTTTCAGCCCCATCCATAATTCCTCTTCTCCATCACTTTTCGATGTCGGCTCTTCCTCCGCTCCAGATTTTGATTTGTTAGAATGACCTTTGTGAATTAATTCTAAATAATTGATTAAGAGTTGAAGGTTACTGCATATTGAATGTGGAAGTAAAAGCAAGACGAAGTCTAGTCACCAGGATTATCACAAATCCGGATCTATTAGGAAAAGGCGTTGGCATAATAATCGTTTTCCGAAATCAAAAGTCTGGAGTCTCGAGATACCGCAAGCATAATTTGTTTTATTTGAATTTTTTAATTTTGCAAAATCGGTGTGGGACCTCATTTATTTTAAATGTTTTTAGGAAAACTTTTTTTGTGTGCCATTAAAAAAATAAAAATAAATATTATGTAATTATATAAACATTATTGTATTTGGGCCCGCCCACATTTAATTTTTTTTCTAAAGTATTACAAACCTTTGACGTAATTGTTCTTGACTTCAGTGTCGATGACAGCCAATTTCGAGCCAAAGAGTCGGCACAACGCCTAAAACCCAAAGTGTTTAGAGAGGATGGGAGGCCTTAAAATAAAAATTGCGTCATTTAAATTTCCTCAAACCTGGGCGTCGTCCCACGATTTCTTTGTTGTGAATATTTTGTACAACGATCCAAAGTCGGCGGTCGCATTCCAGTCTTGGGCTATAGCTCGCTTCAACTCAACTATCTAAACTAATTTGTTTTGTTTGTAATGTTTGAAATTTTTAGAGCGCCTACGTTGTGCTCCAACGCTTCGATGCGAGTCTTGAGAAGGGCTATTTGTTCTGTGAAATAATTGCTCAACTTCTCATCCAACTGATGCAGTCTTTCATCATAGAGGAATGTGTCTAACAAATCCCCTGTTCTCGGGGCAGCGTTGTTTGTAGAATCATCCAGTGATGCGTAATACCCGCGGGCGTACTGCTAAAGGTAAACAAATTATTTTGTTCAACGATATTGCTATTAGACTTTTTGAAGAGCGAGCAGTCAAAATAGAAATTATGTACCACATAATAAAAACCCTTTACCTTTGGCTGTTTTAAGAATATTGCTTAAAGGTATTTTTGGCGTGCTCGTGTTTGACGAGGGTTTTTTTGGCCTATTTTGGTTCAACCAATGGTTTATCTTATTTTGTTATTAGGCTGTCTGTCTATCATCCTTTAATTCGTTTGACAACTTTTTAACTTGTCCGACTATTTGTCTCAATTTTGGTTCAGCTGTCTTTCTGTCGGGCGTTTTTTAATTTGTCCGACTAGCTGTTCCATTGTGTGATTAGACTGTCATTTCATCCAATATATTTGGAAGCTCATTTGTCTATTTCTTTTAAATACAGCCGTTTTCAACCCACAGTTAGCCCTAAGGTTTTTTTTATGTAAACGAATTCATTTACTTAATCCCATAGTAGCCTTTAGTACCTAAAATGATGTTAGCCCTCAAATAATACCGTACCCCATATTGTTGTTCCGAACATTGAATAATCCCGAATAATGACAGCAAAGCCAAATAAGTCTTCATGACGCCTCTATATTTCCAAATCTTTTTTCGAAAGTGACGAATGAAATATTTGCGTTTTTCTTTGGGGTGATGAGCCAGCGGCGAGGTGAGGAAGGTGCTGACAGTAAAAAAAAAAAGTTATATAAAAGTTCGTCAGTGAAGTAACTTCCATTGATTTGGGTAATTTATTTGTTGTCAATCACTCTGTTGACGTTTTCCATTGGTCTCTCCAAGGTCACCATTTCCTTTTTTTAAACACTTTTTGGGGCTATTTAAAAATTGACTTCACACTCTTTTTTTTCTGACCCAACTTTTTTTTTTTGTAATTTTCTAACGGAAAAAAAGAAGAGCGACGCGTCTACTGAAATTGGATTATTTTTCCACAAACGTTAATTGGTTTCAATTATTATAATTAAAGCGCTGGAAAAATGTTGTAAAAAAAATTGTGTAATTAAACTCGTAAATTGGTTCAAACGTCAAAGTGTCAACACAAGCTAGTCAAATTTTATGATATATTTATTGGAAACAATTTATAAAATGAATGGATTTGCGGCTGCCATTTGTTTACAAACGATTTTGCTTCTTTTTTTTTTTTGCAAACAATTAACAATCAGCTTATGTAATTTTAAACCAGATCATTGGTCTAACTCGCGAATGACTGTTCGTTTCTATTTTGAAGTTTGGTCGGCTTGTCTCGCTTAGTGTTGGGTTATGGCTCAGTAACCGTTTTATTTTTGTATACCATTTTTCTTTGTCTAACGTCAGACCGAAAGAAAATAGCATTGACAGTTAAGACGGTTTTTTACGGAGTCTTTACTTCGTCTCGACTTCAAAATCAGTTAACCAGCGGTAATGTCAACTTACTGTCTGCTTACTACCTTAGTACCTGCGGTCAGACAATTTGATTTTCTCGTAAAATATTTACATTTTAAATTGTGTTCACATTTATAATTATCGTCAAGTAGAAACTGTTTAACATACGAACATAAAATCTCTGTCCGCCAAGACTAATTTTGTAGAAAACTGAAAATTAGAAGCAAGCATTTATTACAATTGCACTAGCGCTTAGGCTTAGGCTTTGCACTAGCGCTTAATTGAGCAATTTTTAAATATTTAATAAAGCAAGTGTTAATATACGACTCATTCGTTGTTCTCCTGCGGCTCCTTGCATTGTGTGGCCAAAAAGTCACGAATTTTTGGCGAAACAGCCCCTTCAGTTTCCGGTTGTTTTGAGAAAATTTCCAAATGATTTTTGCCTTTCCAGATTAGCCCAAAGCGAAAATCAGGGTCATTGCGCAACAAAAACAACCGGATTTTGTTCAAGCAGTCGTGCACCTAAACCAAAAAATTACACAATAATATTAAGGCTTAGGCTCAGTTTTGAGCTTTAGCCTAGGCTTAAGGTTAATCTTAAAATAAGGCTGCAGGTTAAGCTTGCAAAGGTTTAAAACTAAACATTGGCTAAGGTTTTAGCTTGTGTTTAAAGTTAGATTTAGGCATAGGTTTAAGATTATGTTTTAAATAGTTCAAAGTTTGAAGATTCAACGGCATTTTTTTAATTTGAAGGTTTTATTAAATTTTGGCCTAATGTAAGTTAAAGAGTTTACTAAAGTATTAATTATTAAAAAATCATAGAATAAGCTAAATGTAGAAAGAACATATGACTTGTAAAAAATATAGAAAACATACTACAAATAGTTTTGAAAAAACAAAAATCGTCGGGTTAAAATTGAACAAACAAAAAAGTAACGCAAACTCGTAAACCATTAAACCAAGCAAGACACATCACATGGGTCTCGTTTTTAAAATAAGGATTTGATGCTGATCCTTTGCCGCCGATCCCAGATTCTTTAACACTTATCCATCAATAGGCTTAGTTGTGTAAAATAATTTAATAATTTAAAGGAAATCACCTTGCTGAGAACAACAATTGGCAAGGGCTTCATTAGCTTTGAAATATCATTTAAGGCATACATCGAAGGCTTTCCGAAATCACCGTTACCCTTAAAGAAGCCGACTACCTCTTGTTCGGCAGCAGTGAAAAACATTTGGGCCCACGTGAAGTATGGAAAACCCGCTCCTTGTGGATAGGTTGTCAAAAGTTGAGTCGGAAGTATTTTAGGCGCTTCGCCAAACTCAACATATTGTATTGCGTCGTTTTCGGCAAACGCTTGTGGGGACGGTAGCTCGGCGGGATCTTTTTCTGGATCCCTGAAAATACTTCACCTAAGAAATAACAAAAAAACATATTTAGAGTAGAGGTTTTTGAGAGCCAAAAACCACAAAGTATGGTTACATCGCAACTTTAATTGGATATAACCCAGCCATTTATTTTTTTTTTGAAACACTAAAACTGTTGGCCGAATGGCAAACTCAATTGCCCATTGGAATTTTCATTGTGGGTTTCAATCTATAAAATTTTAATGATTATGGATTTGCCATTGCAAAACATACTCGCTCGGATATACAACTTTGTCTTTTTCCCGTTTTGCAAAATCTAAAGTAAACCTTTTTTTTTTAATTTTACGCAAACCGTCGTAAGAGATTTGGTGATAAGGAATTTTTTTTTAAAAATAGCGAAAAAAAGGTTAAAGAATGGTGAAAAACAAAAGTGTTTTCAATGCGAATGCAAAAAAGACGAAACAAAATAAATTTCTAACAAAACATAAAGGCGCAGAATCTTGAGACAAAAATCTATTTGCTATAGAGACGTCTAGGTCTCTTTTCCTCCTAAATAATAAACGGCTTGTCCTTTTGTCTTTTAAAACATAAGAAACCGCAAAATAAAACTCACGCAACAGATTTGATCGCGGCAAAATCGCCGGCGTCAACTTCATAGCGTACGAGTATTTTGAAGCTACCGTATTGATAAGCGACCAATTGAAAGAAAGGTCCTGTGCAATGCTTCGAACGCGGCTTTGTCATTTTCTGCTTCAAAGCTTGGTCGTAAGTGACGTGGCCAATCTCCATCAAGTCCGACGCTTCCTTTCTATAATCATACAATTGATTGACTATCTTTAGACTTCAAATATTTACCTCAAGTCTTGAATTTTTCCTCCAAATCTAAAGGTAATTTGTAACAAAAACTAATACCTGCTTAAGAGAATGGTTTTTCCGACGCGCTCGCAGTCGATGCGAAAAAGGCCTTCGCCCGCCTCTTGCGCAAACGCAAACAATTTTTGGAGGTTGACAGCGTCAGTGATGAAGTCAAATTCGTCGAAATTGATTGGCTTTTTTCGCTTGGCACTTAAGTGTTTGGCCGCCAGAATCATGGGGTCTAACGAGCCATTTTTTACCTAGAATGAACTTATTTGTATATTTTAGAATACGTTGGCTTGTGATATTTACCGTATAATGTCTCTATTAAAGGAAATATAACAAATGTACTTTAAGTACTTTTCTTTACAGCAGGTTACATTAAACTGATACTTCAATTGTCCTATTTATTTAAAATAGTATTGATTTTTACTACAACAGCAATTACTGTATGTTAAAATCATTTAAAATATACTGTATTTGCTTTAGTAACTATACCATTTACAATAGATGATATATATATTTTTCAATCTTAAACGCTTTCACACCTTAAACATACAATTCTTTCAATAATTTAAATATTGACACGCCAACATTTCTTAACCGACCAAAATTGACTCAACTTAAAAGGAATCTTAAAATTGTTACATCGATAGGGAGAAACCATTACTTTTAGATGATTAACTTCGTAGATTAGAACGCCATGATCCTGTCTGAGTTTTCCGCCCGGCCAATAAAACGACTCCGGCGGGGCGCCGGGTATCTAAAAATAGGAGTTAAATTTAAGTTGAGAACTTTAATGGGTACGGTATTTTCCTGATTTTTTATATTACGAGTTTTATATTTTAATTTTTGTAAAATGGTTAACAAATAAATTCTTGCAAAAATATTACCAAGATGATTGGCTCGTCTCTGCTCAGATCCCATTGATAAGATCCAATTTTATCGACGTACTTCGTTGACGTCGCGCTTTCTTTGCCCTTCAAATTAATCAACGGCAGTAGACCGTAGGGTTCCTCCTCTAACCCGTCGAACAACCAAAACCCAGCACTGTCATTTGCCGCTGCCATGTGCTTTAAGTAAATAAATTAGGTAAAAATAATTATTTAATTAATAAATTTTTAGTTTAGTGCAAAATTTTGACTAAAATTTCATTTCTCACAAAAAAATTTTTCATATAGTATAATTTCAATTGGGAACAAATAACTGATTTATTTTTGGCAATTGTGTGTGGTGTAAGGAGGGGAATAAAAGCCTATAATCGATCATGCTGATAGACAAACCCAAACACACACATTTATATACACAGTGGATTGAATGACTAATGGAAGTTGTGTGCCCGTTTCTTTAAGGCATTTTTTTAAATAACATTTTTTTTTGATTTTGCGTCTAATTTCCCTCTTATAAATCGAATTTTCTTTAATATCATTTTTTTTTGGCTGTAGATTGTCCATGCAATTTTTGCAATGAATGGCTATCCAACACATGTTTTCTGTATCTCATTTATCAGCTTAAGTTTTTTTTTTCATTTCAATTGTGTTTTGTTGTTTGTCTTATATACACATTTCCAATGTAAGTCTTTATTACAGAGCATTGTCTTTTCGTAAATTCCAATTTGATCAAGACGGTGATTTACATATCCATTATGTTTTATCATTTGCTCTTTCTCTATGTTAACAATAATGTCTAATATTTTCCCACGTATTATCAGATGATTCATCCACATTTGCGTCTTTAATGGCGTCATTTAAGTATGTCTAATTTTGAATTATTGAACAAATATTCGTTTTTAATTTTTTTTTCAAATGGAAACAAACAAAATAAAATAATAAATTATGCAAGATTTGATATGTGAAATAAATTAATTGGAAACACCACTTACACCAAAAAACAAAAAAATAACTAACTTTACACAAAATATTATGTGCAAATTTAAACGCTAATTTGAAACTTAAAATTGATTTTAAATTTTCAGAGACAAAACTGAAACTGAGCGTCAAAAAATTATAGTCAAAAACTTGAGCTGGGTTTTGATTTGAGGATTTAAAGTTGGCGCAGTAAATTTGGCGCAGAGAAATCGTGCTAGGACCAAAAACAAATTAAAAATTGAATTTATGCGCCAAGCGCGACAGGTATTGACAGTTTTGCCATTGGCTGTTTCAGCGCGGTACTTTTTGATGTTGATTATTTCGGCGCAAAATAGAAATTTGGAAAAAGAGTTGATTATATTTCAAGAATTTATTGAATTATTTAACATGACGCTTTCATTTTCACATTTTTTCAATTATTTTAACGATTAAATAAAACCTATTGAAATAAATCACACGATGCAACATGTTATTAACTTTTTTTGATCAGCTGGTTTCTTTTACCCAATTTATTCGACGTATTCTTGACAAATCACAAGACATTTATATATTATTCTCTTTTGTTTATTTTTATGCATTTGTTATTTTGGATTGTTAAATTTTATATTCCAAAAAATAAAACTTCAAATTCCAAATAAATCAACAATCTTGTTAAAAATAAATAAAACGTACAAAATATGTAAATCCCTGCGGTAAAATGATAAAGAACAATGCATTTAATAAGACACAAACAAAATTTAAAATGCATTATGCATATTTATTTGATGTAGCATAGCAACAAACCCAAACTTTTTTCCCATTCATTAAGCTGATAAAATTAGACATATGATAAAACAAAATTGTTACCATCGCAAATGTGTTATTAAAAACTGTTACATTTTCATCGATTTAGACATAATTATCAATATGAAAAAAAAATCATTTTTGGGTGTTTACGTCACATTAAATTTTATTTGCGCAAAAAGCGCGAAAAAAAAAAGACGTAAACGCAATAAAAATTTTATGCATTAATTTTTTAATATTATATTTTGTATATAATACATGTAGAAATGTACAAATGTACATTAGTCAAACCGAGGTCTGTGGAAAAACAAGTACAAAAAGCGTTTTTTTATCTGTCAAAAGCTGTCAGAAGAACGAGAAACGAGTAAAGGAATTTTTGTTGTTAATATATAAAAGACGTTAACATTTTTCTTAAGAAAAAACTTTTTTTTTTTGGTGTTTATTTTTAATGGGAAAGGAGGGAAAGAGCGTTGTTTTTTCTTTACCGTATTTCTCGTTGTCTAACCAAACTTTTGCATTTTTTGCGAAATTTTGTTGAAGTTTGTGTTTCAAAATTTTTCTTTTGCTTTCTTTGGTTAGCGTTTTTCTTTTTGCCTTTTTTTTTCTTACAGCTTTTTTTCCTTTTGCCATTTTTTTGTGCTTACTGCATTTTTTTCCTATTCTTTCTGTCTTTTTTCTTTTCTTATGACTTTCTGTTCTACTTATTTTTTTTATTGCCTTACTTCTTTCTTACCACTTTGCTTTCTCTGTTTAATTGCTATTTTTCTTTCCTACTTCATTTTATCCCATTTCGTATTTTCTTTTGTTTTACGAAATTTCCCCTTTTATTTCCCAAAACTTTTTTCTCTTCTCACTGAAATTTTTCTTTTAATTTATTTTTGGCTTTTCTTTCGACTCGATTTGATTCAAACAATTTTTTCTTTTTGTTTTTTTCATTATTATTGTTTCTTAAAAAAAAAGAGTTCATTTTTTTTTGGAAAAGTGTTTTTTCGTCAGCTAACACAATTTTTTGCATCTTTTTCGACGTGGTTACCCTTTCTTTTCAATTGCTACAACAGTGCAAGTTCGTAAAAACCATTTAACGTGTTTTCTGTTCTTTCCTCTCACATCAATTCCACTTTCTTTTTTATTACTGTTATACACAATACTTTTTTTTCCTTTTATGTTCCTTATGGATTACGCATTAGTCAATGTATATTTTCTTTTTTTTCTCGTTGTTGTCGCACGTGTGCTTTACTCCCTCCTTTCACAGAAAAATGCAACCAATTTTCATTTAAACTTAAAAAAGATAGATTGTTTTCAATTGAAAATTTACGTCATACAAAAATTGTGGACTTTTTTCCACTGTTTGTTTATTAATTGTTTTTTTTATTTAATTGTATTCATTTTTCTACCAAACCGCGTATTGATTGTTATTTCTGTTGGCGCTAATAATTACCGCATATTTTTTTCAACCCAAAATCACTTGTATTTATATTTTTATTTTTGTGTCGAATTTTCTTTAAGCATTTATGCACAAAACACTTTTTGAGGAAAAATTGGTATAATATCGATTAAGCGACATTTTATATTAATCATTTAAACAAAATTTGGAAATTGTTATTTTGGCTCAAGTTTTAGGAGAGATAATTTTTAAGAATATTTTTTTTGAAAAACGCCAAATTGTTTGCTTTTTTTTGAAAAAAATAATTTTTTTATGAATAATATTGTTGTATGCCTTGTTTAATAGATAGATAATTACGTTAGTTTAAATGATTACATTAGTTTTCGATCTCTTAAAATGTCATAACCACTTCACATAATATAATATAATTTTGTTTGTGATTTATTATGCTTTTTTTTTTTTAATTTTTGACCAAATATTTTTGTGTGGCAAAAATATTATTGATGAAACATAAAAAAACGGTTTAACAAATTGTTTTAATAGCTTTATTAAAAAAAATGATAACGAAAAATGGCTATAAAATGAAAAAAAAAACTCTGAAATCCTTTTTTTTTTCTTAGGCTTATGCAAAATCGTTGCAGGACTTATTTTCTATTTAATTATTAATTTTTAAATTTGTTTTAAGTTATTATTGTGTTTCGGTAATTTTACATATTGTACTTAAAGCAATAAGAAAGTTGTTTTTGGTACAGTACAGGCCTTGAGCTATGCTTTGGGCAATAAGCCTCTTTTTTTTTTAATCTATTTTTTTGTTTCTGAATGCGAAACCAATTCAACTTTAGCGCGGTTAACGATTGTCAAACAGTTTTAAGCCTCTTATTTTTTGTTTTAAACTTGAATTAATCATTACTGGAATTACGTTACTGCCCGTCTATTGTTTGTACCTATAATTCTTCATATTATATTTATATTGACTCGATATTCCGTTTAGCATATACTTTATGAATGCCCTAAAAACCGCCAAAAGCCTTGTGACAAAAATTTTGTCCAAATTTCCACGCCAAATTTTCCACGCCTTCAAACACCCTTTTAACTTGCAGAGTGTTTTGGGAAGCTGCTGTTTGACCTTTGCAAAAATTTTGTATTAAAAAATAGTTTTTCCTTTTCGAAAATACACTTTTAAAGTTGTTATTGTAAATAAATTATTTACGACACATTTCTTCAAAATTAACTTGAGCTTACTTTTCAATAAACCAACAAACAGACTAAATTCTATAAGTGTAAACGCGTGTGTTTATTTTTTGAATATTTCTTTTTTTTTATAACAAATTTTATTTAAGTTGCAATTTTTTGCTTTTGCTTTAAACGCAAATTTTTGCTTTTTTTTTTGCATTGCAAGCATGCAGGCGTAGGATCTCAGTTTGGTTTTTTGTTTCGTTTTTGCTATTTTTTTCGAAATATTTCAATGTTAAAATAATTGAGTGCGATTTTAGATGAATCCTACTCTGAGAGAAGCTCATTCGACACCACACATTGGCTCCAATTTATCTGACAGTTAGTCGAATACTTTTTTTTATTTCATGCTACTTCAATTGCTGAGATCAGTGTTGAATAAACGCTTAACAATTGTGCAATGAGCATGTAGTCACTTTAATGCTGCTGAGCTATTTTACTTAACTGGCTGAGCCGAAATAATAAAGTCATTAAGGCTTACAATTTATTGAGTGTCTCTATATTTGGGATCTTAAGGCTTAAACAAAATTCCTGAAACAAATCTGATTAGTCTTTCTTTCTTTTTTTAGATTTATTGTTACGGCAGAAAGGTAGTTAGTTAAATTGTAAGAGAGTTAAGACAACTAAAAAAACGGTCTTAAATTATTACTCAACAAATTTATACAAATTTATTTCTTCATTTGTGTCAAATAAAAGATAGCCAAAATCGTAAAATCACTGAATTAAAAAATGGCAATTTTGAAATCTTTGTTCGAGCAAAATTCAAGCAACATAAAATATTAAAATTGTTAATTTCAGATTCAACTCAGCACACTGATCAACGTCCCTTAACGCGCAACGTTGTAGGCAATTCGTCAACCAATACACCAAACAGTGCAATTAGTGAGAAAAACTTTATGGTATGTTGAATTCACATTTGTTTAATAGTACAAATGGGAAGATAAGCCTTCAAAAAATAGCCCTCAAGCACCCACAGCAAAGCAACAAAATTATATCGGGCATAAAAATCGGATAACTATTATAGTGGGGTGTCGTTAAGATGGTTGGCGTGTTTTTAATTATAGTTGGGTAATCAAGCCTAATTTTAAGATTAGTTATAATATTGGTGTCCGTCCAATATATATATATTGCTTTTGTGCAGCGTTCTCGACCAAAATGTTTTCCTAAACTTTTACTGCACTATTAAATCAAAGTTACTTCAATATTTAATTTAAAGACGACAATAAAGCGTATTTTCGTGTTTATCAACGAACAACTTTTTACCGTAATAACTTTAAATTTTAAAGTTAGCACCTTTTTGTTTGCTATATTTTTGTTCTATTTGTCCCATGTCTTTTGGCGTCATTTCGCTTGCGTCACTCGTTTTTTTGTCCAATACTTTTTTTTGTCTCTTTTTTTCTGACAACTCTGAGTTTAGAAACTAACTTGAAGGCAATTAGAGTACCATAAGACCGGGGTTGAGAACAACGACATTTTTCAGACCAGACCTTTCCTTTATTATGTCTCAAAAGGAATTCACTTTTTTTTGTCGCTTCCGGAAGAAATATAACTAAACCATTTTAATTAAACCAACCATTAACCATTTATAATTTCAAAAAAAAATTTCAACGTTAAACCATTTTGCAATTCACATTTTACAGCCTTTAACATATGTAAAATTTTTAGAGCCGAGACCTGGAAAACGCGATTGAAGGCCAGGAGAACGCCAGCGGGATTCTCTTCAACACCGGCGGCTCCTCCAGCTCGTCCGACCTAGCCAATTTTGCACAGTTTTACAATGACTCAGCCGACCCGGAGATCACCGAAAAATGGATTGACTTGTACAAAGCGCAAAAAGGCCAACTGGTGAACCCCGTCTCGCAGTCCTCCACCGACTCTGGTGCCCTCTGCAAGTCATCGACTTTGAAGCAGATTTCCAACTCAACAAGAACCGATAACTCTTCTTCCGAGGACCTTTTGCATCTAAACAAAAATTGTGGGATACGCCCAAAGAATAGTCAGTTTATTTTTTGATAAATTGGCTTGACACGGTCAAGCTTCTCTGCATTAGACATCGCTTAAAGAGAGTATACAAAACGAATTTGACATTTCGCCAAATTCAAAAAATATTTAAAACAAATTTTAAATACAGTAAGTGTTGTAGTTGAGTTTTTATATGACTAAAGAAAAAATGGCACACCTGTTTTGATAAACTGTAATTTTGGGGCAAAGGATCTTGATGAATGACCAATTGACGGTATGCCAACTGCCCAACTGTTGGTTGACGACACTTTGAAGTTGTCGCAGTCAAGTCACCGCAAATGCCAATACGTGCAGAAGGCAATGGATTGTTACGCATTGGTATTTTCTGCGAGTTAACTGCCGCAACTTTAAAGTGTCATCTACCGTCATTCGCCAGTTAACATTGTAATAAGTTAAATGTTGACCCAAAAAAAATTAAATTAATAAATAAGGCTTAAAAGTTATATTCTCTCGCAAAAACTATTTGCTATTAAGTAAGCCTGCTTCTTACGTTAAGCTTTTAACAATGCACATTTTGCTCAAATGCTTAATGTTTTACAACGATTGTAAACCAAAGAAAATTTAGGGTTAGCCTATTTATTAAAATTAATCTTCAAAAATTATCCACTTTCTGTCCGCTTTTTTATTACACGACTAATTCAATATTTATTTGTATCAAAATCTGCTACAGCAATCATAATGTGTGCCACTTCTTAATAAGTTTTAGAAAAAGTTTATTGTTTGACTTTGTAAAACAGCTGAATTTTCAGAAAATATATCAGAAAGTGCCGAAAACCTGTATCACAACTCGCATTGCTCCTGCAATTCTTCAACGTCCATTATCAACGCAAATGCTGGCGGGTCGGATGCCAAAGAAAATCTAAGATATTCGTCAATGGACGTTCTACCGTGCTCCAAAGATTTTCGGCTTTTAGGTGAAATTTTGTTTGTTTAGCCCAAAGCTCTTTAACTAAAAGCTTTTGGTTAAAACGTTCATTCAACTCAAACTAATTTTAGAAAAGTGTTGTTCCGTCGACTTTCCCACCCAAAAGCAGTTGCCTTTGGCGCGCTCGAAAGAAATGCCGAATATAGCCGACGTCGACGACTACGATTAATCGCTAACGTGTATCGCCGGGCATTTTTTGACTGCTAACATCGCTGTCCGCGAACGTCCGACCAAAACACAAAATAATAATAAACTTTTTTTCGGGTCTATTCTTAATTTCTTTTTTTCAATAAATACTTTTTTATTTTTTGTACTGTAAATTTTTTTTTGCAATTTTCAAACAAATAGAGAAAAGATTTCGTGTTTATATCGGCATTTTTTGTGATTAATAACTGAAATTATATCTGTATGTTTCTTATTTTTTTAATCTTTCTTTGTTAAAAGTAAAAAAAAAAATTTTTTAAACCAACAAACATTTTTTGGAAAATTTTTTTTAATTTAAGCATATACCTTTACTATTGAATATACCAAGCATTATGTTCATTAATGTCCTTTGATTAAGCATCTTAAATTGCTTGAAAGGTTTTTCCACTGTAGTAAGCGAATATTTTAAGTAATAACTCTTTAAAACGCCTTTTATTATGAGTGAGTCTTTTTTACTATTACGTACCAAAATGCAGAATTATAAGACAAATTTTGAACAGACACTTTTCCGCATGATATATCGTCAATTGGCATAAGATTAAGGTGAATGCCGAACACCTACTGTCGACTAACTGATCGATTGAAAGTAGCGGTATATCTTTATACATCAAAAGTCTTGGATTGTCGAAGTTTACTAATTCTCACTAATATTTCGATAATTCAAAAATCTGACGCATGGGACGCTAACATTAGACGGATATATATTTTACGGATATATAACAATTCTGGCAAAGGATTTATTTTAAGTAAACAGCTAGTTAATGCTGATCATGGTAAAATTTTTAAAAGCATTTTATAGAAAATATTGTCAATAATTGTTTAGTGTAAATTCAACACATTGTGTTTTTAATTATTATCTCGTGGGTATCAAAAGTTGGACACACATATAGCTTCTTCACAAAAACCCCAAAACAGACACCAAAACTTAAACAATTTTATTATTTAAAGCAGTCAACAAAATTAAGGAGCCACAAAACAACAAACAAAAAGAAAAAATGCTTAGAAAAAGTTTAACATAATTACCAATCTTTTCCTTTCTTTCATTATTTTCTAATAAGAATTGGTTGGAAGACAGCTCTCTCTTCCTTCTCTTCCGGACATTATCTCTGTCCCTCTCTTCTCTCTCAACCGTTTGCACATTGTTTTCAGTTCTTCGACGAAAAAATGATTTTGCTGTGAATAAAATCAATTAGAAACATTTATCTCTCCATCTTTTTTCCTTTGTTTTTGTTTGCCCCGCTTTATTATTGCTATTATTATCTCGGTTTGTTCTTCTCGCTGTCTTCCAACCAATTCTTATTAGAAAAGCGTTTGAAAATTAGTTGCCATACAAAAAGCAACGAGCTCCAATTAACGTATGGCCAAAACCTAAAAATTGGTCAGAGTTTTTAATTGCGCGGTTTTTATTTCTATACTATAAGTGTTCTTTGCTTATCGTTCAAATATAACTGCAAAAAATTTTTCAAAATAAATTTGACATCCCTACTTGTCATACGCTTATTTTCTATGGTCTTACCTCTTGAAAAATAGGAAAAAAAAACATACAATGTCATCGATTTTGAGGATGCTTCGAACGCACTCAGCCGCTTGCTTTATGGCAAATGAAGTCACCAACAATGGTTGAATGACATTCTCCTCGCGAATATTGGCCACAACGCCCTAAAAAAGGCACAAAACGATAAATATGCATGATAAGTAATACTTGTTAAATCCGACACTCAGGCTAATTGAACTGAAAGCAATTCTCTAATGGAAACATGACATGCTTAAAAGAGTAGCAATTCGTATCTGAAGCTAGAAATTCGACACAATTTATAAAAAAATAATTGAAAAGCATAATTAAGGCATTTTAAGAAGAATTTTTACGAGACTTTACAATTACAATTGAATCAACCACTAAACGTCAGTCAAATGCAAAAAAATCATACAACGCTAAAGTCCTTATAAAGAAAAAGACCTTTCAAAAAGATCAAAAAACCAACCGCACGAACGCTGACACCAAAGTCTTTGTTGCCCTTGGCGTGTTCGTTGCGCAAATCGGTGACGGTTCCAATCGGCGAGAGACCAGCGTTCTCCGCCAACGTATACGGTATCAACTCCAAAGCATCAGCAAACGCCTAAAAATCACAACGCTATTAACCGTTAAAACCGAGCAAAAACACAAATTTTACCCGCCAGCAATACTGCTCGGCGCCTTGCTTGGTCTGTGCAAGTTTGCGCAGAGAAACGGCAATCTCCATTTCCGGAGCTCCTCCGCCTAAAATACTCGTCTTTAAAATAGTTGATTAAAAATAGGAAAGATAAAAAACCGGGAAGCACAGCGCGCTTCTTGACAAGGCAGCGAATGACGCACAACGCGTCGTGCAACGAGCGTTCCGCCTCTTCCAACATCAACTTGTTTGAGCCGCGCAACAAAATAGAAACGGCGCCAGCGCTATTCTTTAAACCGGTCACCTAAACCCACAGCTGTTAAATACTTTGACAAATGACAGCTTGTCCCCCACCTTTACAACTTTGTCGTCGCCCGAAGTGTAAATTTCTTCGACCAAGTCTGCAGAGCCTAACGTCTCCGGCAATAAATGGTCGGCGGAGGCAACTGGACGACAGCCAAGGATCTTTGAGTAGAACTCAACGTCATCCCGCTCAATATTCTTAATGACCATGATCTTCATTTTTGCAAAAAAGTGCAAGGCCATCTCGTTGATTGCATCCCTAAAAAATTGCCTTAGTGAAAATTTGGCTCAACTTAATAAAAAGAATGAACCTCAAAATTGATTTTTGAATAAGTAAAACGTTGCAGCCGGAACTCTTAACCTTCTTGCACAAGTTCAAAATGTAGCTGCGCTCTTCCTTCAAGGCGCGATCCATTTGAGTGTAGTCAGATATTATCACCTGATTTTCCATCTAAAATTTTAATCAGCTTATAAGCCGCCAAAATATTCAAGCAATTCTGGCAAATTAAAACGACTTGGAAAGAGCAAACAAAAGGCGGAAAATACATAATTATGATACCAGAATTATTGCATCGGTACTTTTTTGCCATTAAACAGTATAATTATCTATTGGTAAAAACTCATAAAATAAATTGTAAAAGAAAAAATTGCCAAAAATTAATTGTCTTTAACACTTAGCGCACTGTAAAATTCAACCCTAACATATGATTGTCAAAAAGTTTCACATAGAAACATTTCTTAGTTGATTTTACAAAATATATGTTAAAAGTTTAACGCTATAATCTCATATTTAATTTGCTCTATCAAAGAGGAAAAACAACTAAAAGAACAAAAAAAATAACAAACGTTGGTTTTTGGTGGAGAAATTTGGAATTGAATAAGTCCAATTTTGGCTTTTTCAACGCGAACCGGCCCGCCGTGTCCCATCGACTTTTGTTCAATCAAAGCTCCTTCAATGAATTGTGATTCCTCAACGGTGTCGCCCAACTTCTGCACAATCTTAATCATCTTCAAGTTGGCGTTATGGTCGTTTTCCGGGTCAATAATTGCCTTGACCGCCTTCACTGCCATTGGCGCCAAAAGCCAAGAGTGCTGGGAAACGACCTTCGAGTTCAAGCTAGTCGTTGCCAACTTGATCAGCTCTTCATCGTTGTTCAAATCAATGGAAGTAGCAATGGATTCCAAAATTTTTTGCGCTTCGCATGCGGCGCGTTGAAAAGATTCAGAAATGGAAGTAGGATGAATACCTGAAAGAGCAAAACAAACTTTTTGGTATAAGCAAAAAAAAAGAACCGCAAAACCTTTAGCCAACAATTTCTCAGCAGCGTCCAACAACGCTCCAGCGATTACAACAACGGTTGTTGTGCCGTCTCCGGCTTCGATGTCTTGAGCCTTGGCCAATTCAACAAGCTAAAAAAAAGAATTTGAGATAAACAAATATTGAAAAAGAAAGTTACCATTTTAGCAGTCGGATGGACAACGGACATCAAGTTCAAAATTGTAGCGCCGTCATTGGTGATCGTCACTTCACCGTTGCCAGCCTGAATCATTTTGTCCATGCCGCGCGGGCCCAAACTTGTGCGCACTGCATCAGCAACCGACTTAGCCGCAACAATATTACTATTTCGAACGCTTTCCGGTTTGTCCTTGTCCTTAAAGTTCAAATTCTTTTGAACGTGTGGAGGCGCAGCTTTGACTGACATTCTATGTTAAAAGTTTCTAAAAAAGAGGTTAGTGAAAAAGCAGAAAATGTGTAAATATTAAAAGCCATTTTCAATGTTTTGCTAGCAAATATACAAAGCTATTTACTGAAAGGGCCGAGTATTATGTTATGCAATTGAAAAATATGCAAAATCCCAGAAATTTCAACTAAATGGCACACTAAAAAAAGCACGCAAAGCCGTAAAACTTAGAAAAGCTCAGTCCAAAATTGCAGACCCTCTGCCGATTTTGGAATGTTCTTTTTGAATAAATGATTCACGAAAAAAAATTTCAGCAAATGTGGAACAGTAGCAAAACAGTGGATAAACAGTGTGAGCTATCAATTTAACAGCGAAACCCCACACTCTGAAATTTAAAATTGTATTTTTTTAAAAACTCCAAAATTTTCAATGAGTTTTTCGTTTTGGGTGCATAAATTACTCACAGAATCGATTTGAACATCAATTTTACGCAAAAATTACGATAATAAATGCTTGTAAGATATTGACAATTGAAACTTCCTTTTTCAGTGTCTGTTCCAAACGATAAATTTTAAATATTTAGCTTCTAATATACTTTAGAAAGATAAATTCGGATCTTATAGAAAAAAATGAATCCAAAATTTTTCCGGCAAACCGGTTATTTGATCGACTGACCCGTGAAATTGCAAATTTCTGCCGAGAAACTCTGATTTGTTGCATTAATTCTGCTCATTTTTTGATTTTGCTTGTGTTTTTCCAACTCCATTTTTTTTTAAACTAACGCTGTTAACGCTTCAGATCTAATTAACATTATAATTATTTTGCAATATAATTAAATGACGTAATCGATGGCATAGACTGAGTTTTATTGAACTGATAATACGTTACTCTTTAGCATTTTTTTGTGAGTTTTTAGGCTTACTTTTGGAACTTTTAAGTGTGGAATCGCATGATGTCGAATTTAAAACTTAGTTTGGTGGAACGTTTAAAGCAAGCAAAGAATAAACTTCAAAGTGTTCACACAAGGTAATTTTTTGTTTTATACTAGTGTTATTCATATTTTTGTAAGAAATTGGTAGCAATTACCTTTCAATTTTTTAAATTTAATTTACAGATTTACTCAATGGGAAATTAAATATGCTTTCTAGTTCTTTACGATATTTCAGAGTCACTTTTGAGACCGGAATTGAAGTTCACGAGGTGAGAAACGCAAACGGAGAATTTGCGCCAGTCATTGCTGAAGAAGCGAATGAGGACATTAATTTGGAGACTTTAGGTTTGTTTTATTGTTTCTGTTTGGATGGTAATTTTCATCCCGTTTAGAGCCCACCGTAGTTTCGAACCGACGACGAAAATTGGTAGAGCGATGTTTAAGACACGGATATGTTTTGGATTTGAAGCCCGATTTACAAATCGCTAATGTTTGCAAAGGAGTGTACCTGAGGTTTTATCTTCATCTTTAAGAAAGCAGTTCACATAACAGCTTTTTTTTTCTATACGGTTCCGATCTTGAGTTTGTTAATAATTTTACAAACTTTAATGAGTGTTGTGATTACAAGGTTTTTTTTGCACCAACTAAGCCTTAAAAGAATTGATGTAAATGCAACGAAAATATATTTGTCTTAATGCAAAATCGGATTTTGGTAGGGTTTTAATTTAAAACGCCGGGAACAATTAACATTTTTGGTACCCTTTTAAACATGTATGCTTTGCAAAAGAAATCGCTTTAAATATTGTTTAGAACTTCAACTATTAACCAATACTCATTTTAGTAGTCAAGATGTTGCTCAGGACTTTTTATTATTGAAATCCACTGGAATAACACATAGTTTGTTTTTTTGGTTTGATTTTTTAATTTGATGTTTAAAAATTATTTTTAGTTATAAACATTGCAACGGGCGTTAAAAATTTCTTTCCCAACACCTTTGAATATCTTTCATTGACAGCGCTTGACCTACCGTCACAGGATTTGAGGAGCTATTTTGATAAAGCCATTGAATTTATTCAACAATCAATTGCCAACGACGGCAAGGTTTCATTTATTTTACTTTAAATGCTTTGTTTTATTGAATACCTTTTTTGTTGTTATTTTTTGTTATGAAAATTTAATTTGAGTTTTTCAAATTCTTTTTTAAATTTTGAAAAAATTTCAAAAATATGCCTAAACCAATTCCGTTACAATCTGACCAATCGTACGTTAAAAAAATACTTTCTTTTCGTTATGCATTGTTTTTATTTTAGGTCCTTGTTCATTGCAATGCTGGAATTTCACCAGCTCGAGCACAATTGTCATTGCTTACATAATGTTTGTGCAGAAAAAATGTTTGGCTGAGGTTCTGGAGTCGGTGCGAAAAATAAGACCAAGTAGCGTTATTTTAATTGTTTTATTATTGCCTATACATTTCTGTCAATTATTTGTTCTTGTTTAGTCGCCAGACCGAATGACGGATTCATGTTGCAACTGAAAAAATTTGAGCAGGATTTGAACTTGGGTTTAGACCAGGCCGAGGTCGTTAAAACTGCGCTAGCTGTTAATGAACAGCCCAATTTGGCGCAGGAATTGGAGTCTTTCAAACAGGAACACAATAATCACAGCAATTTATAAATAATTTTGCAATATTTTTTTTATGCGGCTTTTGCATTTATAATTTTCCGGATTGATTCGACGCCACTCTGTTAAAATCAAATTAAACATGATTTGGCACTGTTGGTTTTGAAAAATTTGTGCGGTGAGTTTCTTATCAACGAAGTTGAAAAGTGAAAAGGAAATCTCTGACTCTAAGTTTGGCCGTATAATTAAACGGCGCCAATTTAGTGTTTACTTGAATTAATAACTTCCGGTTTCATTGATCTTCCTTAAACTCATTAAATTTTTTTCTTTTTTTTTCAGCTTTTAGCATAATACACTTTTATTTTTCTGGCTTATGCGTCTATTTCAGGATTCTTAGTTAATTAAGCGAATATGGTTCTTTTACTGTGTTTAGTCAGTTTATTTGTGATTTAAATAACACTAAGTGTCTTTCGTAATTTGATGTGTTTCCGAAATTTCAATAATTTTTTACTATTATTTTTTTATTTTTTACGGTTTGGATTAGATTGGAGGCGTTTTGGTGCAATAGAAAGAAGCATTTCAAAGTTTGATGGATTAAAATAAAAGTTTGTTTGCATTTGTTATTGTTTGAGTGTAGAGACTTATTTATTGTAAAAATTTTGTATTTTCTATTGTTTTCTTTATTTGATGTGCATGAGGATGGAATTTTTGTTATTGCGCCTGATTGGATTAGATTTAGCGTCCTATTTCTAGGTTGATTTTTCTAGCTTATTTTCCGTTATGATTTTAAAGATTTACACATAGGCGTACTTAATTATTGTCAGGAATTTATTCATTTTTTCATAATGCAGAATTTTATTTTTCATTTTTTGTTTTTCTTTAAACTGAAAATTTATTTCGTTTATCGTTATAATTGAAGTTAATGTTTTATAAATTTTTATATTTTGTTGATTTTTGGCGTTAATAAAGGAATCGTTGGATGTTGAACAAAATCGAAATTTTTCTTTTTTTTCTGCCTGCTTTATACCGAATGGTTATGATTTCTTTTTTAATAACATTATAGTAAGAAAGGATTATGGTAATGATGTTAGTGTTGTTTTTTGCGACAGTTGGGCAATTAGGTGAACCGCTACTTTTTGGAGTGCTATTATTGGGTCGTTCTAACAAATGCGGCAAAGTTTTTTTTGTGAGCATTATGTTTTGCCATTCTTAATATCGAATTTTGAAAATACATAGAAACATTAGCAAATTGGTTTTACCTAAGCTTCTGCATGTTATTTGTTGATGAGTTGTTGCCAAACAACAACTTGTTGGTCGATATTGTGTGCCGACTTCAAACACATTAGTAAAATCTAGTCCCGTTTTTATGTATAGAAAGCATAGTTTTTATTTGAGTTTGAGTCCACACGATTTCTTAGTCTGGCCTTTATCAGTAGTTTTCAGACTCATTTGGCCATAATTTTGGAATCAGGAAGGTAATTTTAGGGCCGATGTATATTTAGGTTTGTTTTCAATTTCTTATAGGTTTAAGCTAAAATAATCTGAACTCATTTTGAACTCAAATGAAAGCACTGAAAAAAAATATTGTCAGTAGTGGTCTACCCTCCAATTATAAGTTTGATCCCCCAAAGAGTTTTTTTTTACAATATCAATCAAACTTTTTGTGCCTCGAAAATTTATTGTTGGGAAAATGTAGTTTTAATATAAATGTTTTTGTGGAAGAAATGTCGGAGGCCGATTGTTTTCTTGTTCGAAATGTCTTCTGTGATTATTACTTGGAATATGTGAATGAGTTCAGTGCATTGAAATATGGTCGAAGCGTTCAGAACAAAAACGAGAAATCGCCTACTGTAATGGTAATGCGTATATTTGGAATCACAGAAGCAGGTATTCAATTTAAAACTCATCTCTTTATAAATCTTATTCAATTTTAAAATTGTATTACTCACGTCTGCTGTGCTATCATACTTCTATGCAATCAGCATGCAGACATTTTTGCTCAAGTTTTTCATTTTTAGTAAGCTTGTGAACTGTTTTTTTTAGTTTTGGACTTGAAAATACATTAAAGTAAACGGTTTTAAAAAAAGATAGTGAAAATGCCTTTGTTGACTGAATAACTTGAAGCTTACATTTTTGAAGTTTAAAGCTTTATTTCTTTAGGCGCATTTTTATTTTAAGACAAATATATGTCTAGAAAAAATGTTACGGCAGCGGCACGGAATACAAGACAATATATATTTATGTCTCAGTGACTTTTTTGTTTGCAAAACCCTTTTTATCAATTAAGCATTTCTTTAAATTGCTTTAAAATTGAACATTCAAACCTATCGCTTGTCCAACATAATTTAGTCCGCTTTTTTGTTAACGCTGTATGACACAATAAAATTTACAGGCAGCAAATGTTGTGTTCATATCCATGGTTTTTTGCCCTACATAATATTTCGGACGCGTACTCGACTGACATCACACCTTCGCGCCTATTTTGCCCAAATGATTGCGGAAATCATTGGCCAGACGCCGTTTGCCAGATCATTGACTAATATTGAGAACGACGTTTTGTTTGGAATTTTCGACGAGCATCGAATGTATGGCTTTGAGTAGTTTATAAAAAACAACAAAAAAGTTTATTTATAAACCAAAAATATGTTGACCAATTTTTAGGTCAATGTACGGCTTTCATGAAAACAAAGACTATTTTGTGCGCGTCGTTTTTCGCGACCCGCGAATCGTTCGATTGTAAGTTCAATTTTTTGTTTGAGTTTTAAAAAGGATTAAAGCTTTTTGGTTACAGAATTTTATTAAAATTTATTTGACTCGGTTATAAGCACAAAAAACAATGATTCATAGTTGAATATTGTGAATGCTAACTATTTGTATTGGCTACACGACATTGGTTTTTCTGCTTTCTTAACCAAAAAGTAGTTTTATTAGTACGAAAAATTATCCAAAAAGTTCTTCGTACCTAATTTTCCGGTTCTTAAGGAAAAAAACATGCTACACTTGCGAAAATTAGGGGGTGAGAATCATTCTAATTACATTTCTAAGCTGTCTGACCACCCAATCTCTAATTGCGTCCCCTATGAAGTGGTTAGGCACTAGATGTTTTTTAACTTACCAAGTTCTAGCAAGACCTTTTATTTCTATTAGTTTGTTTGTAAATTATATTTTAGGTGTACCTACGCTTTTCAGAAAGAATGCACAACCAGCCCGTGTTCGGCGTTCCTTCAACCCTTTAACGCACACATTCCCGTCATAATGCAATTTTTCATTGACTTTGCAATTCACGGCATGGATTTTGTGCGCTTTTCCACGCGTTATCAGCGCATCAATCTAAACCATAATAATGCCGACCAAATCCAGTTTGACAGGTGCCGCTTATCATTTGTTTTTGTTAAAAGGCTGAGTTATAATAAAAGACCGTTTTCATTTTTTTAAATGAATGAAACATATTCTTTGAGTTATTTATAATGTAGATTCTGTATTATAATACTTGAGTTTCCGTGTGTATCCCATGAGAAAAGTAAATGGCTATATTTACTTAAGTGCAATTGGGTTAGACGGTCATTAATAATTACTCAAATCAACAATGTGTATGGGCATAAAAATTTTGGCGCATCTTACTCATTTGTATTATTGTGGGACGTGAGGGCAGAAGAATATTATAAATCAGAGAAGTGTGAAAGTTGGGGATTGAATATCAACCTCGTTATGGACGGTTGGCTGACCCGAGTCAGTTTTAACTTTTGAGTTTGAGAAATCTTTTTTAATGAAATTTTAGATAATAAATTACCGTATTAAAATGGACAAAAGCAATTTAGGCTGTTGAAAAGGTCGCCTCTTCGGCCGATATCGAATATGGCCTTGGAGTTGGATGTATTTGCAGATGATATTCTCAATCCCTATTTAGCAACTAAATGTAAGTTTAGCGAGACGTCAATTTTTTTAAAGATTTGGATGAACTTTTTTGTTTAAAACATTTTGTTTTAGCCAATTATAACATCCAAGGCTTGGAATTTATTTGGACGGAAGAGCGCCGTCGGTGTGAGCTTTTGGGGCTGGAGTTGCAGGCGCTCACCCCTGGCTGTATTGGTGAACCAGAAGTGTGGACGGAACGCGAAGAAGCGTTGCGATGTGAATTGAAGCAAGCGTTGGAGTTAATCGTGTCAAAATCAAAGAGTTTTTGTAACAGTGAGCCCGTCAACTTCAATTCAACGCTCAGCGTCACACAACAGCATCTTTCTCAACAGTTATCACAGCAGGTTATCGACGATATCCAAAGTAAATTTTTTTTGTTTAAATTTGATGAAAGTAAGATATTTACTGTAAAATTGTACATACTAAAATTACAGCAATTAAAATTTGTAATTAAATGGGTCTGACCGACTCACCCCGTATGAATTACTCCTTGCAATTTACCTACTAGCTAAGCTTTGCAATTTTACTTATTTGAAAGAGTTTAAAGCACATGGATTGATTAAAAAAAATACGGCCAGTAATATTGTTCATTGGACTTTTGAATATTTAAACGAATGATATAAAAATTTTACCGTTAAATCCGACTCTCGATTATCATTGTGCAATAATTAAAAAAAATGTGCAAAAAATTGTCCGTATTGATAAGTTGACAAAGTTTTGCGGCTTTACATTTTTTTATTAATAAATGAAAAAAGAAAAAATATTTTTGAGAAAGTTGATAAATTTATAATTTTTTATTGGCATTCTGTAAAAAAATGGCAAAAGCTCAAAAACATATTTTTTTTATTTTAAATTTTTTTTTGCTTTTTGGGAAAAATGGGATTTGTAAAACTGTTATGCCAAATTTTGCTATTTACGAAGAATCAAATTAATAATTTTTAAAAGTGTTTAGCCCAATTTTTGGAGGACACCAGCGACGGCGTTCAAAACGCAGGGTTTAACCACAGTGAAGACACAAATAATTCGACTGCTCCACGACAGTTTGGCCAAAACACAATAAACCGGTTTGGCGGTTTAAAGTTGACGAAAAAAAATCCTAAAATATGGGACGAGCGAGAAGACAATGAAGACGAAATCAGCGGAGAGTCGGATGCGGATGAATTAAATTTGCCGGTTAGTCTTTTTTTTTTTTTTTTTTTTTGCAAAATGACTGTTAAATGAATAATGGTTTTGAAGGGCTTTTCATGTAACAAACCAGTTTTGTGCCGTGCCAACTCCGCAAACAGCGAGATTTATCTATCTGACGACGAAGAAGATAAATCGGAGTCGGACGATGGATTGGGGGCTATTGACGATATTTATGTGGGAGATTCACTTCCATATCCGTCTCGGCATAACTCCGCCAATAATAGTAATCCAGTAGTCATAAAGTTTGTTTATGTTTTGGCTATGTTTGAATATTTTATTTCCGTTAAGTGAAGTGCTATATTAGAGATGAGGTCTTGGTAGGGTTTTTTTTTTACTGCATAGGTTTTTAGTCCTAAAAAAAATTAGAACTGAAAAGAGGGCATTTTATTGACGGGGAACTTATCGATTAGTTGAAATACGGTACTTTGTTCAGACAAAGATTTCATCGATTTGTTGAGCCGAAAATCAACGCTCCCGTTTTGTTGTCTTCTCGAGACAAACAAACCCAATCCTTCGCGTCAGCTGCCAATGAAAGTCTGTTTGGCGTGCGACTAGCTTCCGGTGGCCAAGACGAATTCGCAAATGAAACCTGGAATGTTGGCGACACCTTAAGCAATGTAAATTTTTTTTTGTTTACCCCAATGGTCAAAATAGAGCATTCTTTCATCATTGTTTGGTTGATAAAGCATTGGCTTTAGACGCTGTCACCCATTGAATTGCCCACTTCTACTGAGCCTCCCGAAACAACCGAATCTCAGGAGGCCTATGAACGGCTTATTCGTAAAGTCAAATCGCAGGTCGACTTCCTTAGCATTTTGTCTGTTGAACTTTTGGTCGTTTCGGTATTTCTTCTTTTTGCTTAAAGTTAATACAATTATTTGTCCGAATTTTAGTCTCAACCCGACGTCCGACCAGTGGCGGACAAGAATTTTGACTACATTTCCGGTATCTTTTACGCTATCGACTTGGACGTTTGCAATCGTGAGTCATTGTCCAGCGGCAACAACTCCGTCGCCGATGTCCGGCAGTTCTACGGGAGAATTGCATTAAGTGCACTCAATGATTGGCAACGTCCTTTTTCCTCTTTAGGTGGCGAATTCGGCGTCGAACTCCCGCCCATTTTTGTCTCCCACGAACTTCAGCTGTTTGCCGAGTTGACGAACATAGTGCAAAGGTTTTTATTTTGCTCGTACTTTGAGAAATTTACGGCTAGTGGGCTGTGTTGTAATGTGCTCGCACATTTTTTAATTCGACTTTGAGCCTGCGTTTTTGGCTTGCCGCGCGAGTCATTTAAGAGAATAACAAAATAAGAGAATAGCGAAAAATTGAGTCGTTGCTTTAATTCATTTTCCTTACACTGACTCACTTGAATAACTTCTAGATACGACCCCGACGTTTTAATTGGGTATGATACAACTCGCTTCTCATGGGGCTATCTGTTTGAGAGAGCCGAATTCCTCAATCTGCCATTTCTGCAAAACATTTCACGCATCAAAGGTTTGTCTCTCGTTTGCGCAATAGCTACCAAGCACTAATTAATGTCAATTTTTTTTGGCGCAATTGTCAATATTTAGGTCTTTGACTGCATTTGATATAGTTGGCATTGGCAACAGTAAAATTGCATTTGATATAGTGGAAACGCATGGGGCATTTGTTGACCCAATTATTGAGTGCTGGAGCATTAAAGCAACGATGTGTATCAGACATTGCTAGTTTAAGTGTTGGCAATATTTTAAAAAGAGTATGTGAGGAGGGGATATTGGACTTTTTGTGAACGGATTTTTGGCTGATTTTCTTTTATTGAATTAGACATTTATAATTTTTCAATTTTTGTACTATTTTTTTTCCATTTTTTGCAATTTTACTGTAAAAAAACGATAAATTTACAATAATTTGGCAAAAGTTTTGCTCCGCCAAAAGGCGTCTTATTGAGTGGAGGAATTTAATTGGTTGACAAAAATATAAACCCTTTATCGTTCCGGCTTTAAATACATTATTAATTTTTGTCCAAATCAACCCATACTGTACTTAATACAGTAATGAAGTTCTCGCTTCTTTTTCAGAATTGACATTTTAAGCGTTTTCAGTTAGTGGAACAAGGGCTGGTATAGGAAAATTGCGCTTAAATGCGGGGTTCAAATTTATGCCCATGTAAAAATTGATTAGACATAATTTAGATAGCCGCGGCAGAGCGCGGCTGACTTCCCGCCGCGAGTGCTTTCGCCCGCCACACGGCCGTATTCAACTGGAAGTGTGGCGTGTAGTGCGCAAGGAATGCACAAGTTTACGCAACTACCGCTTCTCTAGCGTTGTCAAGGCCGTGTTGAAGCGTAATTTCCCTGACCTTCAACCGACAGCGATTTACGAAGCCTTAAAAGAGACGTCGCGTGGAGAAGTGTTTGGCATTAAGTATTAAACAGGCCTTGGTTTTTTGGTATTTATATGTTTCGTATTGCAGAGAGACGTTGATGAAACATTTTATGCGAAAGTGCGCGCTCAACATTGCGCTACTGGATGCGTTGAATTTTTTCACAAAGACTTCGCAGATGGCCCACGTCTACGGCATCCAGTTTACAGAGGTGTTGTCGCGGGGCTCGCAATTTCGCGTCGAGTCAATCCTGTTGCGGTTGGCCGCCCGGCAAAGGTTTATGGCGCCTAGTGTTTCGGATGTTCAACGAAATTTGTAAGCAATTTCTGGATTTAGACCCAAAATGTGTTTTCCTTTAACGCATACGCCGTTTCGATTTCTGACGTTCTTTTCTGATTCTGCATATTATACTGTCTCTGGGAATTCAACGTTTCTGGTTTGAGTTGTTTTGGAAAAAATCTTCAACAGTTTCACTACAGTGTATAAAGAAGAACATTTAATGTAACTTTTTTATAATTTTGTAAGGTTAACGCTCATTTAAGTAGTTGTATTTGCAGATCAAAATCATTTTCTTTTGCTTAATTTTACAGAAAAAAATTCTGATAAAATTAAACGAAATTCAGCAATTTGTGGGTTGTCTGTTTGTGTGTCCGAGTGGTAGTGTTTTCGCCCAACACATTTTGTATTGTTGCGTTTGCAATGCCGCGCGGCAGCCCTATGATGAAACAATGTCACCAAGATCTCCAAATGTAATCATGTAGAAAAATACATGCACCCCCATCAGGAGGGCGTTTCTCTTTTTTCAGATTTGAGTTATTTAAGGGGGTATGAGGGTATGCATGAATTCTATGCTTTAGTTTTCTCAGTCAAAAAATTCATCATTTTCGTAATTTTAATCGCTTTTCTTTTAAAATATTTTTTAAGAAAAATCTTGCTGAGTTTAAAAGTGTCTCTCTGCTGAGTCTTGAAGTTTAAGATTAGTGAGTTATTAGCCAAACCCATTATAAGAAGTACCGACTGATGTTGTTTTCGTAACTTTTAATTTTTATTTAAATTTATTGTAAGCTCGAATTTTCTTTATACGTATCTAAAGTTATATTCAATTTCCTGTTCATGGAAATATTGGCTCATTTATAAGTCATGGACGAGTTAAAAATCCTGGTTGATTCTTTTTTTGATGTTAATTAACAAATTTAGGATGGGCTCGCCGGAAACAATTCCCTTAAATCTTGAACCGGAATCCGGCATCTATTACGACCCCGTTGTTGTGCTCGATTTTCAATCATTGTATCCGTCTATTTGTATTGCCTACAACTATTGTTTTACGACTTGTCTCGGCAAGTTGGCGCACATCAAGAATATAGCCAGCGCTTTTACATTGATGCCGTTACCGCAAATGACACTGGGTGCTTTTAACAATTATGACATGTACGACGCCAAGATGTTCCAAAAGCTTTTGGAGACGGATGCATTGAATATTTCGCCGACCGGTGGCATATTCCTGAAAGCGTACAAACGCAAGTCCCTCTTGGCTCAGATGCTTGAAGAGCTTTTGGACGCGCGCATCATGGTCAAGAAGGCGATGATACAGCACGCGAGATGTGAGGTGTGTCTTTCTTTCAATTTTGATAAAAGTTTTCTAAACATATACTTTCTCGGCTTTTTGAGGTGGTATTACGACGGTTCAAGATTGCTCAGTAGACCGTAATAAGTTTTTTTGGTACTGTACAACTACTAAATTTATCAAATACAGTTGAGTAATTATATTTTTGACTACTGTAATGAAAACGCATAAACTGTTTTTGATCACTGTAGTACAATATCTATTTTGATTATTATGGAACAGTAATATTTTTTAACTACTGTATTGTATTTTTTTGCAGCACTATTAATACTGTCGCACTGTGCAATATTGGAATACTGTAGTGCAAAATCATTCTTCACTAATATTTTTGGGTACTGTAATTAAAAACAATTTTTAAGTCTTTGAACAGAGTGCTGGATGCCAGACAATTGGCGTTGAAGCTGGTTGCCAACGTTACTTACGGTTATACGGCAGCTAATTGGAGTGGTCGTATGCCTTGCGACATTCTGGCCGATGCGATTCTCTCCAAAGTACGCGAGGCGTTAGAGCGCGCCATTCAGATGATTCATGAAAAAACTAACAACGCCAAAATTAAAAACCCTTCTAAAGCCCAATCGGATGCCAAGTACGGGAACGCGCGTGTGATCTACGGGGATACGGACAGTTTATTCGTGTTGTTTAAAGGTTAGTTTTCCAATTGTCAACATTCAATTATATATTCAATTATGAACATTGGCTAGCGTCTTCACCTACAGTAAATCCTTTATATTGCCTAAAACTCTTTTAGGCCACTCAAAGGCGGAGGCGTTTCGGTTGGGCGAGCAAATTGCGGCCGACATTTCCGCCTCCAACCCCTACCCAATGAAGTTGAAGTTTGAAAAAGTGATGCAGCCTTGTGTTTTGATCACAAAAAAGCGGTACGTGGGGATGAGCTATGAGTCCCGCGACCAGAAAAAGGGGCATTTTGACGCTAAAGGCATCGAGACTGTGCGGCGCGACGCGTGCGAGTTTGTTGCTAAAGTATGTTTTACTTGTAATTTGTTGGCAGTGCAAAATTAATTGGGCTTTGAAGATTATGGAGAATGTGCTTCGACTGTTGTTCGACGTCCGACCGCCGGTGCCCGACGCCGACGACGCGGCGGTGACCGAAAAAATTTATGGCGGTGGTTTAGACGCCGCCCTCTATTACTTGAAGTATAAGCTGATGAACGTCAGAAAGGTTTCGCCGACAGAGTTTGTGTTGAGCAACGAATACAGAGAGCACTACGCGCCGACCTCAGTCTTTCCCGTGAAGCGAATCGCAGAGTTTTGTTCCATTTGAAAGTTTTTTTAATTGTTGACAATTGCTAAATATCTTCTAGAAAGTTGACGGCAAAATCGCCAAGACTGACTCCGTTACGCGGCGAGCGCGTTTGTTATATCATTGCGTTGGGCGCGACTCCAGAACAGAAGCGCGCCCTCCACTTGACGGGGATTTTTGGCTCGTCGGCGCCGTCGTCCGGTTTAACGGGCACAGTCACTTCACACGCCGTGACAATCGACAAGTTTATGGAGGACGCTTGTCTGGATGTGCATTACGATTACTATGTGACCAACCAACTGTTTCCAGCGCTGATGCGTTTCTTCCAACTCATTGGCGTGAGGCTAAAGTGGCGGAACGGTGAAGCGCTTCGCAATTTTTGTATTGGGTACAAAATTTTTACTATTTTTTTGTATTTTTGTCTCAAAACGACCGATTACCAGTCCGACCAACGGAATTGAAAACAAGAAACGAATGAAACACCATTTCAAATTTTGATTCAACTTTCCTTTTGTGTTTTTAGGTGTTCGGCGCCAAGCGTCTACCCGTGGTGTGCCAACTGCGCCAAACTGCCGAAAGCGGTTGTCGTCCGGCGGAGTGTACAAACCCAACAGTTTGCCGAAATTCGTCGGACATGCCGCGCTTGCCTGGAATCTGCTAAGTCGTTGGGCAACAGCGAATATTTGCTGACCTTTCAGCGGTGCGCCAATTTTGCGTGCGCCAATCGGCAGGCGTTGATGTTGGCCGAGCGCATGCTTCTCCACCGCGAATTCAAAAGTCATATTGCGTCGCACAGCTTAAATTATTTAAACTATTTTTAAACTGCAAAAAAATTTTTGGACAATTTGACCGTCCGATTTCGGAGTTTGCATACCTTAACAATTTTTTAAGATCGCCCTTTTTTCTTTTTGAGCTTTGCTCAAAACTGTAATATTCTTTGTTTTTTTGTGATGCATAATTAATAATAAAAATTTTCAATTAGTTAAAATAAAATTGTGGAGGACGGCCTCAAAAATGAGTCTAGTTTGATCTCATGATACTTAACTGCTTGACATGATGTCAACCTAGACCCAGTTTCATTGACTCGCTCCGATTCTTTGAATATTGCTGCAAATATGAATGTAGTAATATGTAGTTGAGGTTTTGTGTCAAATATTGTAGCAGGTTGGAAGCGTTTCGGCTTATAGCTGTGAATCCTGGACTAATGTAAGTTTTGGCTTAGCGTTAATGCCAATCAGCTTTATATTAAGACCCTGGCTTAGCAATAAGCTTAGTGGGCTTCGGCTTAGGACCCCGGATTAGCACTAAGAATAGTAGGCTTAAGGCTTAGGGCCTCGGCTTACCATTAAGCCTGGTAAACTTATAGTTTGTCTAAAATTTTTGCTCATCCTTAAACTTGTATCAAATGAGCTTAAAGAATTTTGACACACCGCTTTCAAACATTCTTAAATGTTTCTTTCCAAACTCCACAAAAACTCATAAAACCAAAAAGTTTCAATTTTTTGCATTAAAACCAATTGAACAAATCAATACAATCAAACAAAATTTTTGTGAGAAAAACGTTTCAATTAATAAAAATATATTCGATCACAGCGTTTTTGTTTTTTGTACTTTCCTTCTCCTTTTTGGCGTTTATGTTTCATTCATCAAAGGCTATAAAATTGATGGGTTTCGCCTTTTCTGCTTTGTATTGATTTGGAAGCGAAACGAAGAAAAAATTTGGAGCACAAAACTGATAAAGAACGCATCAAAAGGCGGGCGGCAGTGGCGTGGACAACACCACCAGTCAACCAATTGCACTTAAATTGCCCGGTTATCACACCTTAATAAAGTTGAAAATACGGATTAAAAATTTGGAGTGAAAAAAGTTATACTACTGCAAATAAGCATGGAGTTGCATGGAGGGAAAATTTATATACGGCAAAATTGAATGAAAAAAAATTCTTAACAATTAATGGACTAAACCGGGAGCATGGGAAGGCGGAAGGATTAACCCTAAGGAAGAAGACAAAAATAAAAATGGAGCTGTTTGAAGAGATAAATTAAGGAGACAGAGATAGCCCATGAGTAAGTAGAAAAATCTTCTAGAGAAAGAACAGTATTGGCGATATCACAACGGTCATGTCTGAAAGAGAAGTTGAAGGCGTCAGAGAAGTCATACAGGCAGACTTGGCGCACCAAAAAGCGTGTGTCAGAGAATAAGTGGGGGAAAAAAAGAAAAATATTTTTTTTATTGATCAAGGATAAAATGTGAGTGGGGATGATAAAATACTTTGTTGTTGCTGTTGTTGTCATTTGTCTCGTTTGTGGGTGTTGTTGCGTTAATTTTTTTGTTTTTGTTCAATGTTGTTGTTTTATAAAGCTTTGTGAAAAACGAAATGTTGTTTGATTGAGTTCGCTGGTTTGCAAATTAGATACCATACCAATTTTTTTAAACACTAAGTTTATTATAACAATAATAAACTAATAAACAAATAATAATTATATTCAAAACTCAATCGGAATTGCTGAGCTGACTCGATGAACTGCTTATATACATATACTTACAATAATATAAATAAAAGTTCTACTAGAGAAATTTCAAAGAATGTTCCAGAAACTACTAGTTATAGCAATAGAATATTCTAGAAATATGTCTAAGTACCTAAAAGGAATGTCCTAGAGATTGCTAAGGTTTTTTAGATCATTCGGGAATTCCTGGAATGTTTGAACTCAATATTTTTAAAGTGCTTTCGTCTAAGATTTTTGTCTGCAAAACAATTTCTTTTTTCATTCCGCGCGTCTAAAAGCATAAAAAAAAGCAATAATAGCTAATAAATCCAATGATAAATAGTATAATAAAATGATGTAAAAAGTCTTACTTTCTTCTTCCGGCCCGACCGCCTTCGAGGTTGGTAGTTCCAACCAAACACACTTCGTTATTCGGATCATGCATTCAAGCAAGTCGCAAAAACAAAAATTCATTTTATTACAAAAAAAGCCAAAATAAATTTTTCGTAATTTATATTTCGAAAACAAAAATTTTTTTTCTTTTTCTTTAAAATGCCTCTCCATTTTTGTGACGTGCTTTTTCTGTTTTTTTTTTCTTTCCTAACTCTCTCAAAAAGAACAAAACCCTCAAAAATATAAAATTTTATTTTTTTTGCTGTAAAATCAAAAATAAATGCTTTGCTAAAAATAAACAGCAAATTTATGAAAATTTATAGCAAAAAAAAAAACAAGAAAATTTTTTTTTATTTAGCACAAAAATTTTTTTTTGACATTTTTTTTTCAAAAGGCTAATAAATCGAAGGAAGCGACGAGAAAAGTAATTTTTTGATGAAAACAAAACGAAATCAAAATTTTAGAGAAATTTGTTTTTACATGCACACAGACCCGCAGACACATACACAGACACACATAGTAAACCAATAACGAAAAAACAGCTTTGACTCTTTTTTTTTTTGCAAAAATTGCAAAGTTGATCAAATTCTTTGTTTTTATTGGAATTGATAGGTTTTTGGCTTGAACAATAATTTTTATTAGCCAAAACAATTATTCCAATTTACAGGTGTATATATATGTGCAGTTGAACGGGATCTTATATAAATGAACAACTGGAGAACGAGTGAGAGAAATAAATGAGTCAAACGTTTCAAAAACAAAAAATGGTATGAGAAATTTGCGATTTATGGGTATTGTTGTCTAACAAATAGACTTTTTTTTTCAGTGTACGAAACATTAGCATTGGTGACATTTAGACTAACAGAGAGCCATATAAATCTACCTTAACATTTTAAAAATTATTTCAAACTTCAAACATAATGCCAAAATTAAAAAATAATTTTAAAATTGTCTCAAAATTGTCTTTTTCGATCGCCTTCACTCTCAATTCGCAAGTCTCAAACCGTCTTTCACACATATGTATAAAATTGGGGCAAACTCTTTTTACAAAACTAAAAAAATAGTATTACAAAAAAAGTCGAAAAAAAATGTGTAAAAAATTTAAAAAGCCGAAAAAATTTTCTCTCAAAGTTTTTGTTTCATTTTTTTTTTCTTTTGCATATGTAAGAGAAAAGGAAAATACAAAAATTTGGCGAAACAAATTTATTTCCTGCATTCCTGATGAATAAAAGAGATAAAAAAAAAACTAGCAATTCTTATAATACAAATAATCAACATCATGCTCCTCCAAACTTTTTTATACACCAGTGATTTAACGAGAGAGAGAGAGAGAGAGAAAGAAAGAAAGAGAGAGAGAGAGAGAGAGAGAGAGAGAGAGAGAGAGAGAGAGAGAGAGAGAGAGAGAGAGAGAGAGAGAGAGAGAGAGAAGAGAGAGAGAGAGAGAAAGGAAAAAAACATTTCAATACTCTAAGCCTTCATTTGTAATCCATTCTATTACGGCATCATCAAAAGGCAAATTAAATAATCAAGATTAAATAAAATTAATTAATTGAGAGGGAAGTACATGAATAACATGAATAAGTCAGGAAGGCATGCCTTATAAAGCAGAAAAAAAGGTTGCTAGTCAGAAGTCTGATCAAATTTGTCAAACTATTCGCTTCTTCAGAGTACTTAAAGCTTTAAGTTTTAGGAGTTTTGTAAGCTCCGGCCTAACTACTAATACATTAAGGATTACTTTAAGATTCTTTATTCAGCTTAAATAAGTCTTCTGATTTCTCATTTGCAAAATGAGCATTCCAAATGACGCAAAAGTGATGGAATTCTTTTTCTTCTACTAGGAGCGAGATAATCCACTAGATAATCAAAAAATGAGTATTCAAAAAATAAAAAGATATTAAACGTCAAAAACTAAACATTTCGACAATAAAAAAACAATAAGACAAAGGCTTATAGTTTAAACGACTAACAATTGAATTAATGAAATTACTAAAAAAATTACAAAAAAAAAATGCTAAAGCCAATTGAATGAATAGCAAAAAGGATTGACACACAATTTTAATTGCTTTTGAAGACGTGGACGCGTGTGGCAAAGACTCAACCTTAATTATAGACAAAATTCGGTTGAATTGGGGGAAAGGGGGGGGGGATGCAAACCTTATTGCCAAGATTGAGCTAAGCCCGAAGCCAAAGTTTGGACAATTAAAATTTGAGCCCAAATCTAAAGGCCTAAACACAGAACCTAAATATAAAGCATTACTTATTAAACTTAGGCACAAAAAATTTGCTATAAGAATAATCAAAAAGTTAGTAATCTCTCAGATTTATCAAAACAAAAACGTTACTTGACAACGCATTTTAAGGTAAAACCAAATTTTGTCAAGGATTTATAGTATTTTTAAGGCTCAAATATTTAATTAGAAGCCTCTAAAAGCTTAGAACTCAGAAATAATATAAGCTTATATATATATAAGCGCTTCAATTTAACCTGTCCACGAACCTGGCATTATTAGAAAATCCAGAAAACATATAAATGATCAAAAGTAAGTCGAAAAGCCTCAAAATAAATGGGAAAGAAACTTATTTACGAGAAGACATTAACGATTTGGGCAGAAACGACACGCAAATGAAAAAGAGAAAGAAAAAGAAAAAAGGACTATAATTATTATTTTTCAAATTGTAATACTTTGATACAATAATTAATAACAAAACAAAAAAAGAAGAGGAGAAACGATACGGTCAAACAACAGTCATACACTGCAAGTGGGAAAGAACAAAAAAAATAGCTTAGCAGAAAAAAAATACACAAAGAATGATAATTAAGGAGTTAGGCCTTAATCAGATAACAACGGGGAGGAAAGAAATAACGAATTCAACATTACAATAATCAATGTTTCTATCAATACATACAATTTTAACGAGCCAAAAAAATATTCCTATTTTTTTTTTTTTTTTTTTGCAAGCGGTCCAAAACGACCAACGTTCAAATTACCGTAATATCATGTTGGCCAGTGGTGGAAAAATAAAAAAAAAGGCTCCGTAACCAATCCACTTAACTTTCAATCCTATTTTTTCATTCCATTCTGTCTGTCCGACGTTGTGGACAAAGAAAAATAGTATACAAAAATGAATATATAATAGTTTGAGTAAAGTTTGACATATGCTCTTTAAGTGCCAAAAAAAAAATTCCAATAATCAAATTTTAGAATCGCCAAATAGAATCAGTGATTTTGAAGAGTATAGTAAAAAGTTAAAACTTATTTTCAAAGCCAACCACAGAACCCTCCCCCCCCTCCCCCTAAACCTTGAAAGATGTGTTATAGTGCACTTAAACTTCAAAGATTTATGTTTGCCTATTTTTGTTAGCCCAGCACAAAAAAGAGACGACTAAAAAAGTGGTTAGTGTATGTGAGCGACTAAAATACAAAACAACCGACGCTAACACCATATGGAGCTCATCCCCAGTTTGCTCAGTCCATCTTTTAAGTCCCCCCCCCTCCCGCTTATTGTATCCGCAAATTGAAATTGGCACAAAATGCAATTTTTTTAAAGAGCTTTTTCAATGACTTTTGCATTAATGAAAACTCTCCTCAAAACCAATCAAATAACAAATTTGTTGAACAAAAAATTTTACGTCAAGAAATAATGAATCGCACTATGAGCTCCGCAAATTTTGTAAATTGTGGGAACGCCAAAATATGGAGTAATCAAATTGGACGGAAAATGTTGGAAAAAGCCAAAAATTGAATACTACAAATTTCACTCATTACTTATTGGCGAAATTGCAAAAAAAAAAAAAAATAGGAGAACAAGGTTAAGTATTGGCCGAGTAAAACGTATTATTCGTTGGGCGCGTAGAATTATGTAATTGTCGCACAAAAAGGATCCCCCAAAAAAAGTTGTCCCCAAAACGACCAACCGTACAAACAATTACCGTAATTTTATGTTTACCATTTAAGTTTTGGTATTTTTGCAAAAACAACAAATTTTTGTGCTTTTTTTTTTAATCAAAAGAAACAAAAAAAAAATAGTAATTATTTGACAATAAAAGACAACGTTTAACACAACACAAATAAAGTAGTGAAATTGAGAATATTCATGTTCTGTCCCCCCCCCCCCCCCCCTCCCCTCCCTCCCCCCCATTCCTACAATTTTTTACTCATTTCCCGTAAACAAAATGTGTTATTCGGTTGGTAGGAATTATCAAAAAAAAACAATAATCACCGATTGTATAGAAAGTATACAAATTTTGATTACGAATAGAAGAAAGTTGAGTGACTGGAATTGTTTACCGGTATTTCCTTTCCTCTCAAATGCGTCAATTGTTCGACAAATTGGAGTTGGGTTAACACACATAACAAAAATATATGCGGCGCGCAAATAAATTAAGGAAGATGAATTAAATTGGGGAATTGGGGGGGGGGGAAGGGGGAAGGGGGGGAAGGGGATACAGAAGGAAGGAAGTGAATACTGATAAAAAATCTTAAGCAAGCACTCAACTGTTTAGTTTAGGTAAGTTTTAAAGGGCAACAAAAAAAATTTGCAAATTAAAAAGTAAATCTCTGTTGTGACTTGAAAAATTGGTGACACTGCCAAAAACTTGGCCAACTCAAATTTGTCCAAGAATTTGGCATCAATTTTGTCAGAAATGTCAGTGTCGTCAAAATCTAATTGGATTTTAATCTGTATTTTGGAGAGTTAACAAATCAAAGTGCTAAACACTCAATTTTGAGTTTTGTTTGCCAAAATAGGCTTTTGCTTGATTTGAGACGTGTGGTGTAAACTAATGCGTACGCCGCTCAGGCTCGCAATCTTTATTTTAAGGAGTCTGTTATGACTGCACAGATCTAATCTTATTGTTGATTAATGCCTTGTTTTAGTGTATATATTATTGGGTAGCGCTTTGTGCCTACTACAAAACAATAACTCCATTTGGTGCCAATCCCAATTTTTTGGTCTAAAAAATCATTAGTTAGCATCTAAAAACAATCTTCGGATGAACGCTTTGCATTTAGTAAAAAAAAAACAACAATAGGCCCTAAATGGTAAGTTCAAAGAAAAATTTGAGAATAAAAGTTGAGTCGAACTTTCTAATCCCAAACCAATTTTGAAGAAAATAATAAAAAATAAAAGCTTTTGTGCTTCAACAATCGCTTAGCATTCAAATGGATTAAAAGCGTTAATATAAAAAAAAAACAAAAAAAAAAACCTGAGCAATCATAAGTCAATCCTTTGTTGTAATATTGTCAGATGACAGCCGTTGGTTTTCATCCGTATAATAAACGGTAAATGTCAAATAAGCGTTCAGAATAAAGCCAAAAAAAGAAGAAGAAGGAGGAGAAGAAGAAGAAGAAGAAGAAGAAGAAGAAGAAACGTTTCAGAAGTGTGCTGAAAGGCGCTGAGATGAATCTGGAATGATCTCATGAGCACATAAAACGATTTAGCTGAACTTTTTGGGCCGACCCGCCGTCCTGTCCGCCCATTGAAATGTCTGCTTAAAAACATGAGAGTCACGCCAGGTCCATCTCTGCACCGCGTATAAAAATTGGCTGACGTAGAATAGAGTCATCTGTACAGACCGATTTGCTGTAATAATTAAATAAAGAACAAATACAAATTCCAAAATACTAATCTAAAAAATGTAAACTGATTAAAATCAAGCAGAAAACTAAAACAATACACACTGGCTATAAAACACTAATTGAAAGTAATAATTCAATAAAAATATTGAATACCGTTAATTATTAAATGGGATTTGTTGACAGCCGGCATTTTGGGGAAAAAAAAGGAAAAAAAAGGCTCCGTAACCAATCCACTTAATTTTCAATCCTATTTTTTCATTCCATTCTGTCTGTCCGACGTTGTGGACAAAGAAAAATAGTATACAAAATAAGATCAAAGGCTACAGAGTTTTTATCCCACCACTGGGCTTCGATATTTATGATTAAATTCAACTGGACACGGAAACATAGACCTATCCAAAAAGGTAAGGTTTCAAAAAAATGACAAATTTTTTGACAGCTTTACAATAAACCCATTAGGCGTATTGGTGTTCATTATTGAGTGACACATACACTGACAATTTAAATGGTTATAATACATAGCTGAGCAAAAAAAAAAAAAAAAATTGAAGCCAAATAGGAGATAAGGGAGCCAAAAAGAAGAAGTGGTCGTAAAAAAGGTGCACAAATAAGACTAGAACTGTATGTAGCAAATGAGTGGCAGAAGATGGAAATGGAAATTTGGTACCAAACTAACTCCAATACCAAATTTTACGTTAATAAGTAGTTAATATGTAGTACATCATAATTTTATAAGCTTTTGAATGGTATACATGTACCTTCTATTAACGCCTCCCCTCCCCCCCCCCTTCCCCCTCTTCCCCCCACCCCCATTCCCAGTGCCTCTTCCATCTAAATCTAAATATAAACTAAGACAGCTATGAGCAAACATCCTAAAAAAAAGAAATGCAATCTTTATTATGAAAAGTTAGGAGGAAAAATTCATGCATATTTAAATCAAAATTACTGCTAACGATAAACAAAAAAAAGACCGTCGCTCAATCTTTGAATTTCTCTGTGTGAAGACCAACAGAAAAATTTCTTTACGAGACAGCTGAAAAGGGAAAAGAGAGAGAGAGAGAGAGAGAGAGAGAGAGAGAGAGAGAGAGAGAGAGAGAGAGAGAGAGAGAGAGAGAGAAAGAGAGAGAGAGAGAGAGAGAGAGAGAGAGAGAGAGAGAGAGAGAGAGAGAGAGAGAGAGAGAGAGAGAGAGAGAGAGAGAGAGAGAGAGAGAGAGAGAGAGAGGATGGTATCAAGAAAGAAAGGAATGGTATCGTGAATGGGAACAACGGGTTTAAAAAACGACAAGAAGAGAACAATTAGCAATAGCTAAAGACTAAGGGAAATGATGGCGAAAAAGAAAAAAAAATTAGTGTACGCCGAATAATAATATAAAAATTAAATATTTTGCGTACAAAACAAACGATTAAAACAAAAAAAAAAAAAATTTTGATACACATTTTCCTACTACCAAATTCTATTAGTCGAGAGGAGAAATGATGGAATGCAAAAATTCGTTTTGCACAATAATGTTTTGTAGCAAACCACCTCTTCCATTTCTCTTTCTCACACACTACTCCACTCCCCTTTCCTTCTCATCCATCCGCCTCCCCTCCCGCCGGTAGCATTAATAACACACTGAACAAAAAACCGTACAGGAAAACACATTATCACTCCAACCAATATTTAAAAGTAAAAAAAAAAAAAAAAAAAAAAGAAGAAGAAAATTGCATGTAGAAAAAAAAAAATTATTTTACAGTCAACTCTTTGTGGAATTGTTACAGTAAGAATTTATTACAATAACTACGAAAAAATGACGGTCAATAAAATTAATTACTTAATTCAATACGAAATATTTAACAATTATGCAAAAAAAAATTATTACTTATTATTACACTCAAATGGGCTGAAGGGAACACTAATCAGATCAATTTAATCAGATCAAAAACAAAAGACGAAATAATTTTGTAATAAGTCATTAATAGTTTATGCGCCCAAGTATCCCTCTCTTTCTCTCTCTCTCTCTCTTTACCCTTTTTTGGTGTTGGCGATGTGTTCAGAAAATAAGAAGAGAAAAGATCTGGGAAAATCCGGGCGTAGAAAATGTCATAAATCAAAAGCAAAATGAAAAGCAAAATTGTATTAATATTACATTTCCAATATTAATTGTAAATTTTGTTTTTTTTAATAATCGTATGGATGGACGAAGAAAGAAAGGAAAGCAGAGAAAAAGAGGAAAAAATTTGACAAAAATGTAAAAAAAAAAAAAAAAAAAAAACTTCAAAATTCTCAAATTAATCCAAAATAAAATGAATTATGTCCATACTTGCAAAAACGTTGGCTTAAAAATGACAATTTAGAGACGAAAAATAAGCCATTATTTAATTGAATTTTGGGTGGAGGAACGGCTATCGACTTTTCTTTTCTTTTCTTTTCTTTTTTTAGCCCAATTTGTATTTCATAGAATTGGTAGCAGCGGCACAAATCATGCATTTGTCGCGGGAGGACAAAAGATTTGGAGGTCTTCCGGACGACTTCTTCTTGCCTTAGTTGTCACTGTTCTTTCACCAATTTGTTGACCAAAGATTGATTGCTTTCCAGCGATTCCGCGCCCAGCTTCACGACGGTTGGATAGGCCCTTTTTTTTTAAAAAGCCAAAGTTTACCCCTGTTCTTTAGTGGATAGGAAAATTTTCTTTTTGCAATTGTTCTAAACAACAACGCGTAGAGGCAGAAACCAAAAAATATTGACATAAGGCGTTGTAAACCTTTTCAAAAGTCTTCCACGCAAAAAAAAGGGTAAAAAAAAGAATTTTAAGATTAGATGCTAGAAAAAAGCTGAAACAAACGAGGACGGTCTATTTAGCATTGGACCACCCAAACATAATGCAAAAATTGATTTTTCACCACTATTTGCGTGTCCCACTCCAAACTGATAATTGTTAAATTATGATTTTTTATTTCAAAACTTGTAGTAGGGGTAACGCAACAAAAACAAACAAAAAAAAAAAACCTATTCTGAAATTACTCGAATGCATATGTAAGTGATTGAGCAGTATAATATTATGTATTCAACAGTTTTGTTCAGCAAAAATTAAAAAATAAATTATTCCCCCCCCCCCCCCCTCTCCCCCTTTCAAACACCCACCAAAATGACTGATTAAAATTAAAAAAAAAAGAAAATTATATATTTTTTTGGATATTTTGTTTGTGGTTACAGCTTCGAGAATAGCACGCTAAAAAAAATTTTGAGAAAAAGAAGGAGAACAAATTATAAAACTAACGCTGAAGCCGGTTGTCATCGTTGTTGTGCATATTTTGTTGTTGTTGTTGTTGTTGTTGTTATTGTTGTTGTTGTTGTTGTTGTTGTTGTTGTTGCTTGCGTCTGCAAATAGTAAAAAAAAAAAAAAAGATAACAGTTAAAAAAAATGTCTATGTGTTATGTTGGAGCACAAAGACTATTTTGTAAAATCAAAAAAAAAAAGATTCAATTTTTGATTCCTCTAACTCTAACTCTCTACTTTCTTCATTCTACAAACGCGTATATGTAATTACTACGTTGAGCCTTTATATTGAATTATATGGCCTTATGTAATCAATTGGGGTTGAGATACGGGCCCACTATTAATTGCGAACCAAACACGTTAAAGTTAAAGGTGTGCCATTTTTCATGAAAAGTTTTGCTTTAGCAAAAATTAGACGAAAATCAAATGGGGAAAGAATTGTAAAAGTTTCAAAAAAAAGTTTAAATATTAATCAAACCCATATATGTGTAATATTGCTGGGGAAAAAAAACGGTGGCGTTTAAATTGACTTGCTAAACCCTATTCAATTTGAGCTTTTGCAGACAATTTCACAAAGCATACCTTTTTACAAAAAAAAAAAAAAAAAAAAAAAAAAACAGTTTGCTGGCAACCATATGCATACCTGTTGACGCTGCTGCTGTACACCCCCCTCCCCCAAAACGACGCAGGCTAGGCCTTGTGTGCGTCAAACAAAAAAAAAGGAGTTTTTAAAACAGATATAAAATGTTGAAAAGAGGCGAGAAAATAAATAAATTGACGAAAATTTTTGTATATTCAGCGCTTTATTTTTACCAAATTTTGTTTTTTCTCTTCTCACATTTTACCCCCTTTAGCACTTATCTCTTTTATTATAGCAGAAAAATTGATTCCAAAGTTGTTTTTTTTTTTTTATCTCTACAATACGGTCGATTATTACACCTTTGATTTTTTTTTTTCTTTTGTTATTCCTTTTGTTTGCGGAGACTGTTTGTGCGCAAAAATGTATGTAAAAATTGTGTTGAGAAAGAAACGTCACACAAAAACCATTAACTTTTACAGGCAATCCAACACCAAACACTCCAGAAAAAAAAAAACATGGAAAATAAAAAAAAACCAAGGAAAATAATTTATTCTATTGTGCAACAAAAAACAACTTTGTATAAAATCAAAGACTTTTTTTCGAAATTTTGTCAAGGGTTTTACATATTACACTCAATTTACAACTGCCCTTAAAAACATTGACAAAAAAAAAGAAGCAGCAATGTATGAGAGTTGTGCATTAGAAAAAAAAAAGAAATGTGTGTGCATTTTTGCAGCAGTTTCTGCCGACAATTTCAATTCAAAAATACTGCTTCATGCTCACATATTTTCGTTGAAATAACCCTTTCAATAATAATATTAGGCATCGAAACCAACTGCGTTTTCCACTCAAAGTACGTTGCAAAATTGTAGTACACTAAAAAGGGAAGACTAGGACGTTTCACCGTAAAAGCCTGGAAGGTATTCTTAGCTTTGACTACGAGTACAAAAAAGTTAAACCTAATTGTAGAACCAAAGCCTTGAAAAGTCAATAAGAAAAACAGTGAGCTGCTCCGCAATCTTGAGAGAAGGGATTAAAGCGTAGGCTTGTGCAGACCTAGAGTATAAAATATTTAGTGATAAAAGATGAAAAATGTGTTGGGAGCAGTAAACAAATGCCATACATAGGTTAAACTTTTTTTTTAAATTTGGGTACTTATGTTATCAGAGAGAGAGAGGGGGGGGGGGGGGGGGAGGGAGGGGAGGGGGAGGGGGATTTATTTGAATTATGTCATCATCGAGTTTTTTTTTTACTACAGTATGTTATCTTTTAACATACCGCTATTGAGTGGCGTTTAGATATGCAAAAAAATTGTGCTCAGAGAATTAATGACACACGCAAAAAGCTCAGAAAGCAATAGGTGAAAATGGTAACAAAATAAGAATCAGTATTACATATTTTTTTGTAATGGCCAGCTAGTGTTGAACGCTGGAAGTTTAAATTGGTATGAAAAAATTTAATGGAAAAAAGATTAAAGAAATAGAAAAGTTAAATACTGTAATTGGCAATGAAAAAATAACGTACTGTAGTAAAAAAACGCGATGACATAATTCAAATAAATCCCCCTCCCCTCCCCTTCCCCCGATAACCTTTTTCCTCCTGATAACAATTATGTACACAAATTTGCCGATTATCAAAAAAGAACCCATAAGTGGGATACTATAAAATATTACTCTAAAAAAAAATTAAACTCTTATTTAAATATTCATAAATATTTCCTAATATGTACAAAAAAAAAATTTTTCTACTTGCCAGCAAACAGGTCTGAAAAGTGAGCGTTGTAAGATTGTTATTATGATGCACTTAAGTAAAAATTACGACAATATTGCGTTTTTATTCTTTAAGACTCGGAGTAATAAAATTTGTTTGATCTTCTGTATAGTACAAAATTTGAATATTGAGAAGGACGGAACACATTCTGTGATAGTTTAACGCAAAATTACATGACCATAACATGCAAATTTAATTAGATAATCTTTTTTTCAAGCGTTTTTCCCTCAATATATCGTTCTCATAAATTATAAGTGACTCGTTAAGACAAATTTCAGTTCATCAAGAAAATGTCATACAGTTGGGTTGTATAATGAAAAGCTCTTAAATAATTTTTGAAAAGAAATGGATCACTATACTTTTTTAAGAAATGTGTTAAATTTTCAGTCGTTGTCAAAAGGAATTTGATTAAAATCAAAAAGGAAAAATTCATTGAGAAAAAATTTTACAAAAATTAAAAAAAAAATGAAAAAAATAAAAAAAGAAATGCAATATTTATTTATTATAAAATTTTGCAAAATTTGTTCAGTCAACAAAATTTTTCAATCTATCTTTTTTTTTCTGAGCCAAGCAGACAAAACATAAATAGACAAATTGATTTGTGCAGACAGAATTTGAAGGAGAAAGAACAATAACAATCAAACGGTAGAGACAAATTATTATCTTATAAACGAGCAAGATAGGCGAGCAAGTATGCAGTAATTTACAATAAAAACAAAAACATCAGACAAACACACAATAATCCTAAAAACAAAAATGTAAATGTATATAAACAAACTACAATAAATTGAATCAACATGAATTTAGTCAAGGCAATAACACTTCATAAGCCAGTAAAGCCAATCAGACTTAAATTGTAAAACAAATTTTTTTTAAACTTTGAAAAAAAAAAGTTATCAATTTACACTGTCATTTTATTTACAAAAACGGTTTTGACTCTCTAAAAATATCACTACAAATACTGTATTTTCTAGCCAAAAAATCAATTGTTTTAAAGGAGTCTTTTAGCAAAGAAATTTAATTATAGAGAGAGATTCAATTACAGAATGTTGCAGCCAAAGTGTATACAATATTTTAAATTATAAAATATTTATATAATATATATATTTATATATTAAAAAGAATAAAGACACAAAAGAGTTTGAAAAGACTCGCAATTGTTTAACCTAATAATGGTCAAACAAGAAAGAGAAAAGTAAGCTCATTCATCTTATAAGAATGGCCATTTTCTCACTTGCGCATTTTCAATTTTCTTTACAATAAAATACAAAAGTTAACAAACGAAAAAACCGCAACCTTGCTGTTTTACGGCTAAAATTGTTTCAAAATTTTATTTTTTTCTTTACAATTTTTTTGCGTACCAGAAAAATAAACCTTGACAATTCTTTTGTAATACCTAATCTGGAATAGAGATTACAAAAATGTTCGCAATTTTAAATTGTATTAGGGGCTTTTTCGTAAAAGCCTACATTTGACTGGTTAATGAGTGTATTGAGCGAATGATATTCAATAATAAATTTATATAAAAAATAAAATATTAAAAATAACAAACACAAAATAATAAACAAACAAAATATAAAACGTCGAGAGAAGCGATTCACAAACTACCTCCCAGATAAATTGTCCACTAATACAAACCAAACAGAGGAGAACACCTGAGGGCAAAAGAGGACAACCGCTATTCCAAGGAGAAAGGGAGAGAGAGTGAGCAACGGATAAACCCAGAGGCGACGGAAAGGAGACTACACGAAAAAAATGGTCGGCTGCCCAAAATATTCAAAATAAATAACTTAAATAGTGGAAAATATATAATTTGCCCTTAATTTTTTTTGAGTTGTGGCGGAGGGTGGCTAACCGCTATTGATTTTGAGGAATGTCCTTTTCATAAACCAAAACTACATCATCTTTTTTTAGATAATTAAAGTTGTTTCCTAAAACTTTTACCACTTTCTCACGCAACGAAAGAAGATAGTCGTTAAGCCACCTTTTCCAAAAATAATCCACACAAATTTTCGATTTTTTCCAAGATTTAATAATCTGATCCCTGTTGGAGTTTATTTTTGAGGATCTGTCATAGCTATTGAATCAACAATTTAAAATTGCTGCTAGGGCACAACAAATCCAGCAGACTAATTGGAATAGGACTGTTGATTGTATCGGACGAAAAAGTCAACGGCCGAACTTTTTACAACCTGTTCAATTTCAACTAAAACCGTTGTAAGCTTTGCTAAAGATAACAGTGAATTTTTTATAGTACATCAAATATGGTATTTAACCATCCAATCAATGTAGAAATTCATACCCGTTTGAATGGTATGTTATTTAGCGAAAACAAAGTGCTCTGATGAGTACTACTACTCACTTGAAAATGAACAACTTTTAAAATATAAAAAAAAATATTGAAGACGGTCATCAGATTTTAAAGCCTCAAAACTTGTTTTTAAGCTGTAATATTGGGAAATGTCTCATTAAATGGAAAATTTTGCTCTGCATCGAATGATAATTTCAGTTGGACGATCCGGCTAAAACAACATACTAAAAAATTTAAGAATTGCCGCTGAAGGGTTAAATCAAAAACCGCTATCAATTCATTAAACTTTAAATATTTTTTACCGAGTATATAATTTTTGGTTTTTGACGTTTTGAGGTGATAGAGCATCAAAAAAAAACTTAATGGAAAAATATTTTTTTAGTCAAACAAGTTTTATAATTTGTAATTTTTTTATAAGAAAAAAAATTGTTCAAAACGATTCACATTCTGAAACAAAAAAAAGCGACTTATTTAAACTTTTTAGATGTTATTTTACATAATTTAATCGATTCATGCACATTTTATATCTCATCAAATCCCACAATTAATACTATGTTCATTCTAGGAGCTATTACGTTAGGTAGTTTCAGGTTTGATGTGTTGATTTTATCTTTTAAAAATTCTCAACGCGCATTTTCATTACATATTTTATTGGCAAAGAATTACGAATAACTACTACAATATAAAACGCAATAATGCAATTTTTGCCATAGATATACACCCAGACACTGTAAGTACCTTAAAGTAATATCTGTTTTACACATATTGCATAATGTAGGAAAGATAATAATATACTGTCTTAAAAACGTTTGGATGTTTGCGCTATTAAATTTACGAGACTGACATAAAAATCATTTATTCTCGACACTTACAACAATAAGATCAGGTTTAGGAGTAGAACCATTAAATGAGTTAGGAATAACGAGCGCCGGTTCTCCGTAATCATACCCCCTAAAATAAGATAACTTGCCTACAACAATAAACAGAGAAACTTTATATTAAAAGTTAAATTGTATAAGACAACTCGTATACTCTCGATAATATCAAAAAAAATAATAATCGCGAAATTAAAGTTATTATTAACATCAAAAAAATAATTAAATTATTACCTGTAAATACTCTTTAAAAAATCGATTGAACTAGATGTAATACACGCGCCAATTAGATACACAAACCCAAATATAAACCATACAAGAATAGCCCAGAAACCAGCTCCTTGCTTACTTTCCTTTGTAATACACGTTGCAAAAAACCAAAACGAAAATATAAACATGGCAATCACTCGCAAAAAATAAAGGCGCAAACAGTTCGTGCTCTAAAAACATTAAAATTAATGTTTGCTGAAATAAAACAACAACAATCTCAAGTAAAAATACTTCTTTAGCAATAGCAACTGGAGCAAACCAAAATAGCAGTAAAGATATGCTTAATGCAATCACCGGCGCAATATTGGACCAATCAACACCCCTCTGAAAAATTAGAATTTTAAAGCAAATTTTAAAGCATTTTAGCCACTTAAACCATAATCAAACGACCGTATACAACTTCGCCAACTAAAACAATTGATAGATCAACGATAAGGAAAAGCATCATCAACACGAAAGCATGAATTGAACCGCAACATAGCAAAAAATTATTTGATGCATCCTCGGCGACAATTGTTAAAAATGACATTTTAGATTACAGCCTAAAAAATATAAAATGTATAAAAATTTGATAATTAAAACTGATTCAGCATAACGCTTAAAGCAAAACGAACAAATGCTCAGTCAATAAAATTTTATTAAAAAGAAAATTTAGGGAAATATTATTTACTTATTTAAAAATAGACAAAACGCCAAATTCTTAATGTTTATTTTTTTTTAAATGATACCGTATGTAAATGATTTTTTTTCACCAGTCAGACTCAACATCGACTTCTGTAATCGTTTTCATACAGCGTCTTGCAAATTTCACTTTCTTGATAACTAATAACAATAGTGCTAAGTATAAAATAGGATTTTTGATTAGTTATTGCGATGGAAATCAAAGTCTCAGTGTTCAGTTTAGGTGGCTAAGTATTTTAAAAGTAATATAAAAGCATCTACAACAAAAATTTTCAAAATTTGATTTTCTTATATTTTCGACGTTGCGTACGTAAAATAGTTATAGCTTTAAGCTAAATGTTTAAATGAATCAGTATAGAACTTAGCAAAATTCAATGTAAATTTATTTAAATTTATTCGTTACAATAAAACATTTATTAGCGCCTAAAAAATGTGTTTGCACCCGGCATCGGCAGCATAAAATTAGGAAAGGGTGGTGGAGCTGGATTTGGCGGCGGTGGCACTAAATTCTGCGGTATAACAGACGGCGGCGGTGGCATAGGCATAAGACCATTTTTTACTTGATTGATTGCCATAAGCGCTCTGGACAATTCAACTAAAAGTATAATGTAAAATTATAACGGCGGAATATTATTATAACAAAAAAATTACGTACATCGAATGGGTTGCATTTGAACAATGTTGCTTGGCAAAACAGTACGCCAAAGTTTGTAGTAATCCTCACCCGATTTCGGTATCGTCGTTAAACGAGCATACAAGTAGTCGTAAAACTAAAAAAGTTAATTAAACTGATATATTTTTTTAAATACTGAATAATTACTCTGGGAAAGAAATTTTTAATCAATATTTGACAAATGACATCGGCGTTAATAATTTCCATCCATTCGAATATCTCCAAGTAGTTCTAAAAAAATAACAAACAATTTAACTTAGCTTAAATAAAAACAAAAAAAATACAAAATGATCGACGGTACTCAGGTCAATGGACTGCAAAGCAAACTCGAGCTTGGGCACAATGCTCATGGCCAAAAAAGTGTGCATTGTGCCCGATGAGAAAACGAATTTCCAAGGCCTGATGCTTTCGATCGCGCTGAAATTTCATCATTCTGGTCATAGTTTATTGATCAAAAAAGAAAAAAAACCTTCTGTCGCCCGGCCGCCAACTGTCAAGTCCTTTCTTTAGCTTTTGCCGAATAATCGAATAAACAATCAACAGTCTGTCTCCCATCACCGAGTGCCAAGGTAATAACCATGAATCAATCGGTACAGGATCCAGCCTAGGGTCCCATTCGTCAACTTGACTTTTGATTCGAGGAACAATTATCTACAAACAAAAATTGAAATATCCCTTTAGGCAAAACCATTTAAAATTACCTGTTCCAAAACGTTTTCGGCAATCCATTGAGGTAGTAAAGGCAGCCAAACCTCAACCACATTCATCATTGCTGGTCCGTTATCCCGGGGACTCCAGGACAACGATGCTCTCCTGATAGCTGGCATCCAACCTTCCCAGACGCAATGATCGTAAACAGAAACGGAAGACTCTAAAATGTTCAATAGCCAAACAAAACTTGGCAAAAAACGCAAAAAACATACCTGAATCATTCCTAAAATGATCGAACATCGACTTTCCGTTTCTCGCATCATTACCTCCCGTTAAGATGTCTCGCCACTCTTCGAGAACATCGATGCCGTAGCGCACATAATCTGGATCCAAGGGATCCCAACGTGAAAAATACAATTTTAAGACAGGCAAAACCGTGCTCTTAGTAATAACATCCAAGCCGTACAATTTGTATTCAATCGCGTAATCATTGCGCAAACGCCAGAATAAGTCGCGACACTCATCCAACGTAGGCGTCCGACTCCTACTGATAGCTTGAAATCTGAAGAAAAAAAACATAAAAATGACGCAAAATTATAAAAAGAAGAACCGTACTGCTTAATAATATCAGCAACCTCTATCATGTGTAAAATTTCCACTTGAGATTCGTTGGCTTCGGCTTGAAGACGCTTTTGTTCAACATAAAGCACTTCTGTTTGATCCTTAAAAAAAAACTTTGTTCAAATCATCAAATGCGCAAAAATACTTTTAAATGAGTAAGTTCTCGGTTGCTTCGGCGAATTTCGTCTTCGGTGAGATCAATCAGGGTGTTCAGGTTGTACATCAGTTCTGGAATGTCAAAATTCGTGCGATTGATGTCTGCATCTGGTGCTCTAAAATCTTTTCATTAAAAACAACATGGTTTGGTGTTAAAAGGCCAAAATTACATTTTTGGTGAAATGGCATTTACGTATCTTAATTTTTTTTTATCCAAAAAGCTAAAATTACAAACCATTTCAAAATAGCAAAATCTGTTTGCAAAGACACCCATATACATACATGAATAAATAAAGAAATTGATAAAAAAAAAGTGTAAAAAGGAAAAATGGCTTAAACCATAATACCTGGCTCTCCTCGAAAATGAATTAAAGTCATTATATACTTTTTGCTCAGGGCCCGTCATGTCAATAATCTAAACAATTAATCAAACTATTAAAAATTGATAAAAAAAAATATACCTTAACGCTTGTGCCAATTTGCGCGCCAGCACCACTTAGCACTACACCGCGTCCAGATTCTGGATCATTGACGACTTCGTCTAAAGTCCGATACCGCACTTTTGTCTTTTTTGCTGCATTTGATTTCTTCCAATTGCCTTGTTTAGCTGCGGGCAAATCGTCTACATCGTCATCGTCCTCGCCTCCGTCCAAACGGTTCTGTGCATCGGCGGCAGACTCTAAAACCAAAAATATGTCTTCACAAGGTCAAATGTTCATAAATATTACCTCCAAACTTAGGTCCTTTAGCTTCCTTTCCGTATGCTCCTATAGCACCTCGCCCAGGTCGGAGAAAAGCTTGAACGGGCTCCACGATACCTTGCTTATTTGCTCCAAGACCTTTACCTTGAATATAGCCCATGTTCTAAAGTGATAATAACTTAAATTTATTAAAATTATTAACAAAAATAAAACCTGCATCATTTGCATGATGACACTGCCTTTACCCGATTTTTTCGTCCATCCCGTCAAATTTTGATCAGGCGCATCATTTGTGTAAGATCCACGAATTCCTGCAAATGATTCAACCCCGGCATTTTTTGCAGAATCGCTGAAAAAGTTGCAACGCGAACGTTCGTTAGGCTTGACAAAATCAAAGTCTTCTTCTTTAGAAACGTCCTCTTCATCGCCCTAAATTAAAAAAAAAACTTTACAACGTAATTTACAACAGTACAAAAGTAATATTATAAGCTTGTAATTCAAAAGCAATGAAATTGTGTGAAATATAGCTCTCGATATTTCTGTGGGATAATGATGAAGATAAGAGAGTTCATCATTAATGTGCCACTTACCAAACATTAAATTAAACTTTTTATATTTCATTTCTTTGAGTTTGACTGCCCGAAAACTACGTTGTTTTTTAGAATTAGTATTGATGAAAAAAACATTTTAGTTTCAATAAAAAAAATATATATCAACAAATTATATTCGGGCAAAAGTCAATGCCACTACAACACAATAAACAGATTAATTGACAAAAAATACAAAAACATACGTTAGCGTTCTGAATTTTATTGCCATGTTTTACGCCGCCGCTGACAAAATTAACCGGAGCAGTGTAATCGGCTTTTTTCTTGCTGTATGAGAAAGAAGGCATTTCATCTTCGTCGTCATCGTCCCACATATTTTAAACTCTAAAATAAAAAATCCTTATGTAAAACTTCAAAAACTCAAAACAATTAAAAATACTTTAAATAATTTTATGACTGAATTCCATTAAAGCTAATTGCTAAAAACAAGTTCTCAGTATTTCCACTACTTCCATACAAGACAACAATTTATTTGATAATTGTTCCAAATTTTGAAATTTTTCCCGACTTTGTTCCGGGAAAATATTTTTGATCAAAATTTGGCAAGATTGTTAAAGTTAGGAAAAAAAATTTTATAAATTGTCTTGCAACGAAGGAGTAGAAAACTGAGAACTTCTAGTTTTCAAAGTTTTTGGGGAGAATAAAAAGTTCTCTGTTTTGGGGTTTTTTATTTTTCTCCTTTTTTTCTGCAGAGAAAAACAAAAGCTATTCCTGATATTTTTTGTAAATATTTCACAAAATTTCAAAAAAACTGTTCAAAAATAAATCGTGGTAAAACACAAATAAAAACTTTTTTGCAACCAATAAAGAAAGATAGCAAAAATAAAAACTTCAGTCTGTTCGAAAATTTCTTTCCCTCGTAAAAACAATTAGTGTTGTCCTGATCTGAAAGCTTTTTCAAGTAAAAAATTTCAAATATGTCGAAAAAAATTCCTGAGTTTAATAATTTTTATATTTTTAGATTCAGGACGGCTTAAAATCATATACAGGGTATATCATTCTTTTATGGTAAAAGTTGAAATTGCAAAAAAAACAAATTAAAAAAAAAACAAAAACAAAACAAAAAAAATTTTTAAATATAAACAAAACGCCAAGCTGCTTAAGCGCTAATTCAAAATTTTAAAAGTAAATGTGACAATCCTACTTTTTGAGTAAGATCTTACCTAAAATACAAGTTGTGTTATATTATTGTGTAATTAAAGTGTTTCATGTTAATTACACTTAATTAAAGTTTAAAAAAAACTTTATGTTTTAAACTCAAAGAAAAGATTTAGTGGCTATAAATTCCAATAGTAACGAACTGCAAGGTTTTTAAATTCCTGTAAAAGACTCCAAGAATTTTAAAAAGTTGGATTAAAATACCTCAACGTCATCCCATTTTAAAAAGCTCACAAATTTCTCACATTTAGAAAAAAATAATTTAAAAAAATCTTTTGTTGAGAATCTTTTCCCTGACTACACTTAATCACACACAAAGATTACTTAAGAAACATTTCATTAATTTTTTGCTTGAAAAAGAATTCTAGTTAGGACAACTGGTTTTTCTTATAAGGGAAAGAGTTTTTATAGCAATCATTATAAACGTTAAAGCTTGATTTATGTAGCAGAATCATTTTATACGTTATAATCCACAAGAGATTTGTTTTAGCAAAATGAGTTGGCGTATTAATCGGAGAATCGAAAAATAAATAGAAAAATCGACCTTAAACATAAACATTGGTAAAGGATTGCTACGGCTTGAATAAGCAAAGTTGTGGATCAGCTAGCAACTGCAATCGATACTTATATGCCTCAAAACCTTGGAAAAACAATAAGGTCAAACAAATGCTTTTAAACGCTGGATTTGTCAAACGAAAAAACTTATTCAGCCTCAAAATATGATTCTCTGAGTCGCTGAGTGTATCTACACTTTTTAGCTGGAATATTGTTACCTAATCACTAAATGAACATTAAATTATCTTTTTATTGGTTATTCACTGTTCGAAATTATTTTTTTTTTGCAAAATTGTCGAGTCTTCCCATTTTTTTCTATGTTTAACCGAATTTTTAGTTTTGAAAAATGTTAATTAAAAATCATTACGCAATTTTTGCGTTCGTAAATCGCGCCAAATAAAATTTGCGGGAAATATTTAAAAAATTTTTTTGATTTAAAAAAAGTACCATTTGGCGGCGAGGCATTAGTCGGTGTCCTCGTCAAAATTTGTCGGTGACGTTTTTATAATATTAGTCAATTTGTTTCTTTGCTAAGTTTTTTATTTGCAGAACTAAACAAAGTCAAACTTTGAATTGTAAGGATTACAAAAAAAACCACTTTTTCTTCATACTAACTAAACTGAGTATTTGAGTCGTTTATTAGGTTTCTGTCCTTGCGGTCCTGGCTGTATTTGGTTAGTGTACATCAACATTGCCGTAATAACTTTCTATCGCGGTTTTTAATTAGAAATTAAAAAAAGCTTTCTGATTTCTTCAATTTTAGTATTTGTTCAATAATGTCACTCTGCAAAAAGCCGAGTTCGTATGTGCTAAAGCGAAGTAAGTTGTAATTATTTTTAACAGTATTCAACTTTAAAAATATTTTTTGTAGATGGCCGTCGCGAAGACGTTTTTCTCGACAAAATCACTTCTCGAATTAACAAACTATGCTATAACCTAAATATGGAATATGTTGACCCGGTAATCTAGTTTTTAGTTTTACAGTACTTAAATACTCATTTTCCAGCTGGCTGTCACCTTGAAGGTCATTGGAGGCATTTACAAGGGTATAACTACTGTTGAATTGGACAATTTGGCGGCGGAAGTGGCCGCGTCGATGACCACCGAACACCCGGACTATGCCCTTTTGGCCGCTCGGATTGCTGTCTCCAATTTGCATAAACAAACCAAAAGAGTATAAATATATATATATATAATTACGGTCGTCTTATTTCGTTTTTGCTTTTAGATATTTTCTGATGTTGTAACCGACTTGTACAACTATATTCACCCTAAGACCCAACAACGAATGCCGATGGTCAGCGATGAGACCTACAAAATCATAATGAAGAACGCCGATGTAATATTTTTTTAACGATTGTAAAATGGTTTATTGATTTTTTGGTATTTAGAAACTCAATTCCTCAATCATTTACGACCGCGATTTTAGCTACACCTATTTTGGGTTTAAGACACTGGAGCGTTCCTATCTTTTGAAAATTAATGGCAATATTGTGGAACGCCCACAACACTTGTTGATGCGTGTCGCTGTTGGCATTCATGGCAATGACATTGATTCAGCTATTGAGGTTTTTTTGCCTAGGTCGAAGCTGACTTTGAATGACATTGCCTTTTTAGACCTATAATTTCATGTCAGAGCGTTGGTTCACCCACGCCTCACCAACCCTTTTTAATGCGGGCACGTGTAATCCTCAATTGTCTTCGTGCTTTTTGTTGACAATGGTTGATGATTCGATTGAAGGTATTTGCAAGACGTTGGACCGTTGTGCTTTCATTTCCAAGTCGGCTGGTGGGATTGGACTGAATGTCCATAAAATTCGCGCTTTTGGCTCTTACATTGCAGGAGTAAGCTTTTTTACATACTTTAATTATTTTTAATTTAATTATTTTTAATTTATTATAAAGCTTCATGCATTATATCTGACTACAGTATGCTTAATTACTATATACTATATTATATTTGATGGGATTTGATCTTTTTTTAGCAATTAATTTAAGTAATCTTGAACTGGTCTATTGTTCTATTGTTACTTTCGATTACTAATACTAATTATTTACATTACAACCTGGTCTTTAGCATTTTCTTTATGTATTTTTTCATCCCTTTACTCAAATGTTTTTGTAGTGTATTGGCAGTCTGTTTGAATTCCTGTAATAACCGTATGCTGTATCAATTCTCTTCGTCAAATTTATTTTCGCGCTAATTCTATGCACTTGAAGTCAGCTTTATCACATTTGCTTTAAGTGAAAGCAATGCGCAAAATTGATTTGTTTCGTCGGTTTCCCAGTAGTTTTGTTGCCTTTATACGAAATTACAACTGACTTTACGACATTTTTTGTTTTTCTGATTTTCCATGTCTTCATTAATTTCCTTTTGTTTAGACTAATGGCACATCGAATGGTCTTGTTCCTATGCTTCGTGTATTCAACAGCATGGCGAGATACGTTGACCAAGGCGGCAATAAGGTTGTAAAACACTTATTTTTTGATTTTGTGCATTGAAAACCATGTACTGATGTCTCAATCTAAAGGCGCTTTCTTCTAATTGATAAACCCTGCCTTATGATGTATCCCTCTGATTGAGCGATCCTCAAAAAGATTTTTTAAATGGAATCTTTAATTTGAGTGTTTATTTAGAGTATACATTATCTGAGCTATTTGGTATTATTTAATCATTTTTTTCAGAGACCCGGCGCTTTTGCGATTTACTTGGAGCCATGGCACGCCGATGTTATGGATTTTTTGGATTTAAAAAAGAATACAGGTGTTGAAGAGGAACGCGCTCGCGACTTATTCTACGCCCTCTGGATTCCCGACCTCTTTATGAAGCGAGTTGAAAGCGACAGCACCTGGTCATTGATGTGCCCACATGAATGTCCCGGCCTCGATGATTGTTACGGCGAAAAATTTGATCAGCTTTACACAAAGTAAAACTTTTTAATTAAAGCTTTGTAATTCCAATTTTGGCATTGTTAGGTATGAGGAAGAAGGTCGTTTCCGTCGTCAACTCAAAGCGCGCGAAGTCTGGAAGAGTATTATTTTGTCTCAGATTGAGACCGGCACCCCATATATGCTCTTCAAAGACGCGTGCAATGAGAAGTCGAATCAAAAAAATTTGGGCACAATCAAATGCTCCAATTTGTGCACGGAAATTATAGAGTATTCGTCGCCCGACGAAGTTGCCGTGTGTAATTTGGCGTCAATTGCGCTCAACCGCTTTGTGACAACTGACCGCAAATTCGATTTTGCTAAATTGAGAGAGGTTTTTTTTCATCTTTTTTTTTTTGTAGTTTAGATGTTGAATTTTGTAGGTCACCAAAACGGTAACCAAAAATTTAAACAAAATTATCGACATCAACTACTATCCTATTCCCGAAGCGAAACGATCAAACATGCGCCATCGCCCAATCGGCATCGGTGTTCAGGTATAGGATTTTTAAACTTAAACAGGTTGATATTTTAGTTTCTTTAACTGTCGACCTTCTCCATCATGCTTCTATAATTGAACAGTAGAACAGCACAAACAGTAGCATTTTTCTTGCTACTATTTGTTGTATTATTTGATGGTTTTAGGGTTTGGCCGACGCCTTCCAGATGATGCGCTACCCGTTTGTAAGTCGTGAAGCCAAACTGTTAAACAAGCAAATTTTTGAAACAATTTACTACGCTTCTTTAGAAGCCTCTTGTGAATTGGCTCAGAAATTGGGACCCTATGAGACCTATGAAGGCAGTCCGGTTAGCCAGGTAAATTCATCTGTTTTATTCAGGAAAAATTTTTACTGTTTTATTTTTAGGGTATTTTGCAATACGATATGTGGAATGTAATTCCGACCGATCTTTGGGATTGGGAAACGCTAAAGGAGAAAATCGCCAAATACGGAGTGCGTAACAGTCTTTTAGTGTCTCCGATGCCTACGGCGTCGACTGCACAAATTCTCGGCAACAACGAATCTATTGAAGCGTACACTTCGAATGTCTACAGTCGTCGTGTGCTTTCTGGCGACTTCCAGGTATTTGACTTGTTCAAATTTTTGATTAAAAAAGCTTGTAATTACCACATTTATTTTAGATTGTCAACCCGCATTTGCTGAAGGACTTGGTCGATGAAAACTTGTGGAATAATAACATTAAAAATCGTTTAGTGGCGGAAAATGGATCAGTTCAGAATATTGAAGGCATTCCCCAATGGATTAAGGAGTTGTATAAGACTGTATGGGAATTGTCTCAACGTGACATTTTGGAGATGGCGGCTGACCGTGGAGCGTTTATTGACCAGTCTCAGTCGCTCAACCTGCACATTGCTGCGCCGACCTACCCCAAGTGTACATCTATGCACTTTGCTGCCTGGAAATTGGTAGGCATTTTTCACCTGTAGAACACATTTTTAAACTTAACTTTAGGGCCTCAAAACGGGTATGTATTACTTGCGTACTCGCCCAGCCGTCGAGGCCGTTCAATTCACTGTCGACAAATTGGCGTTAAAACAGCCATCAAATGTCAATGACAGTGCCAAGACGAATGGCGTCGCTGAGAATGGAGTTAATGGAAAAGCAAACGGCGCTGGTGACGGAAAAGATGTAAACGGTTCTCAGGCGGCTGTCAAGAATGGAGATGACGACGAGGGATGTTTGATGTGCTCCGGCTAATTCAGTGCATTTTGTTTAGCTGTAAGCAGTGTTCCGGTGTTTTGTATAGAGAGACGTTGTTTTATTGAGCTTTTCTTCTTTGTATATTTCAATTTTTGTTGTAACCGAACTCATGTTTCTCTTTTATGTACTTTTTTGATCTTAAGCAATTTAAACTTTATACGCACTAACGAATTTTAATTTGTTTTTTTTATATGAATATTTTTTGCGGTGGTATTTTAACTTATTGTTGTTATTAACATTCTATTACTTTCAATCTGTATGGATCCTTTTAGACATTCATTTTTTGCGTACTGTAACCTTTTTCTTTGCATCAATAACAATGCTCAATCTATAAAAAGATAACAAATTGAACGCACGCAATTTAAACATAACACACATGTTAAAATCTTTAAATAAAACATGGCGTTCTATTTCTTAAGATTTATTTGGTATAATGGGTTCCAAATGTGTCGCGAAATTCTGTTTTTGGTGTTTTTTTCACAGCGTCTGTATATAAAAAATATCGCAGAACGGCTTTATAACGCAAAACACGTTGCAAAAAAAATTTGATGTTTCTAACATCTTCTCATAATAAGTTCCAACGGTTTGGAGCAATGAATTTTTTCACATAACAGTGAGCGAGCTAAACTGCATATTTAAACGCAAAACACGAGTAGACAATATTTCAACTAACAAGTAAAAAATGATGCAAGTGTTGTTTATTTTAAAATTAACAGCCAGAACCGTGCTCTTCAGTCATTTGTGTAATTTTGAGGTATATCTAAGCTTGCAACATTTTTTTTACCAATTATTTATTTTGGATTAACAGCAATAATACCAAAGAAGAAAAACAATGGAAGTTTCATTTTTACGATTAAACGTTTTTGTCTTTCTTTTTCAACCAAATCCACTCCCCTAAAAAATAACGAAGAAGGTTTTCACTTGTTTAAATAATTTGGCCGTAGAATTTATGGTGAAAATAAATACAACTTTGATAAAAAAAAACGTTGACAACCGGTTTCTTAGTCCATTCTCGTCTTGATCGTCTTCACTGTCACTTTGTCTTTTGTTATAACGTAAATCAACGCGCCGAAACCCGAAGCGGCATCACGTTCCAGTCCAGAAAGCAAAGCTTGAGCGGTAGCCTCAAAAAGCTCTTCTGGTCCCATTCCTTTTTGCCAGAAAGCTTAAAAATCCAATTCAGTGTTTAAGTAGAATTTACAAAAAGGAAAAAAATAAACCTTCACAAACACCGAGACAATATTCGGCGCTGGTACCCACCGCCAAAAAGTCTTCCGGCTCCGCCAAACAACCAATTGTGTCGGTCGAAGCAATGTATGGCTTGTTAGTATTGGGGTCGAGGCCAGCAATCAACGGCTCAACGAAGTAGGGCCCAAAGCGGCGTGAGTAAAGCAAGTTTGAAACTATTGTGGCAACAACCTAAATACAAAAAAAAATTATTTTGCGGTAAGATGTTTTTGACATCTCTAAATCCCTAACGTTGATATATTGCAATATATATAAATATATTTATTAGAATTAACAGGCTCTTCCAGCATATTTTATTGAATCGCTTAAAAAGCCAAAAATTAAGCTAGCTCTACATATATAATATACTAGTAAAAAAAGGTTACAATTAACAAATTAAGGCTCAATCAAAAAAACCGTAAAATTACAAACCTTGGGTTTTATATTTCGGTTCTCACGCAACTGATAAAGATCCTTGTGAATACTAATTTTGTCCAACACGGTTTGGCCGTCCGACGCAAAACCCGTAAGGCCCAAATAAATTTTGTCCGCTACTTTGTGAACCTAAAAGCTTTAATTGAAACAAGCCCAAAAAACTTGAAAACCAAAACCTTTTTGATGTTTGTAGCAATTGTCTCCATTTGCTCGCCCATTCGCAAGTCCGTACCAATGCAAAGGCACTCATCACCGGTCATCGCCAGCACGGTACCACCACTGTATGACATAATAGACATCTTAAGTGTTGTGTATAGAAATGAGAAAGCGAAAATTAAAATAGGCCTAAAACGATTCATAATAACTAATAACAATCCAGACAAACCCCCAAAAAGATATCCAATAGTTTAACGAACCATAATGGAGCGATGCAAATTTTACAAATTAATATAACACTTTATTTTAAACTTTCTTGCATTAATGTGACAGGTTAAGATAATAATACAGCAATAACAAAACAAAAAAAATAGAAAAGAAAGAAAAAACTGATGAAAGTATTACTCTGATCAATATTAACAATAGGAATTATTACCCCCAAAATGTGTGGTATCACACAAAACGCTACTTAATTAAACAAGTGTGCTATCTCTGAATTTTAAAACTACATAACAAAATGCTAATCTTGCTAAAAGAGAAAACAAAATTACAATATACAACAATATCTTAAACTCACATCTTTGCTTTGCCTACACGCCAAAGCTGCAAGAAAAAAGCTTTTCATCAACCAAACAGTTTATAGAGATCCAATTAAACAACAAAATACACAAACGTCGAAATTTCAGGCAATTCGCCAATAAAAGTGAATCTACGATTTCAATTCACTAACTATCTGAACATAATACCAAGCTATGATTTAATTGTTTTTTTTTGGATATGCCTTATTCAAGTGCTATTTTAACAAAATTAAAACATCTAACCGGTTTTTACTAAAATTAAACTTTCAGGTAAAACCAAAACTTTGCAAGACTAATTCAAACACACAATGGTCTTCAAAACTCAATAAAAGGAATTAAATTAATCAAAATCAAATATAATATTATAGGAATAGCTCTATAACTTCTAGAAACCGTAAAAGATTAACTCGCTACCATCAACTAATTTCAAGTAACTTCGTAATTATATTTTACTGTTAGACTCAGGTTCATAAGTAGTTCTAAAAAAACACAATAAAAACCCATAGAATACCACAAAAACAACAATTAGTCGTGCCTAATACCAATCTAAAAAAGAAACTCAAACGAAAATAACATATTTTTGCATCTAAAATTACTCATAAAACCCGATTAGAATAAATCAAAAAATTACAAAATTTTAGAATGCAAAACAACAAATTGAAAGTTCTCTTTTTAAACGATTAGGAAAATGTGCAAAAACAATTAAACACATTTAAAATCCATTATACCTTTAATCGAAAAGCATTTACTATTTTAATAAAATAGTTTTTCAACAACAAAAAGCCAGAAAACAAATAGAATGAAATAACATCACTTAAAAGAAGAAGCAAAGGTTTGCCTTTCTTCCATTAGATTGGCTTTTTGGCGCTACCACCGTTGCCGGCTCCTTCCGACTTCCGCTTAATATTGCGCAACAAATCGCGGAAAGTGATCACAAGGGGCGGCATATCCTTGACCTCATCCATCAACGAGTCAAACGATCGACTCCGTCCGTTTAGACCAATCGAAGTAAACTGCGACTCCTTTTCCATCTCTAATAGACTGGAGTCGCTGTGGCGGCGAGTGCGCACCGGCTGCATCATTAGCGCTAAAGTTGTTTTCTCATTATTACAACAGAAGCACAACAAAATAAAAGAAGCAAAAACAAACTTTCTAAGTTAAGCACAGCTTTTTTGCCGGAACTCTTGACTGTCGACTTCTTGTCGGTGACGGGTCTAGGAAGGAAGTCAGCATACTTGATGTGCGATGCGAATCTTCTAATAATCGACTTAATGGCCTCCCGCTTGCCTTTGATAAAGAATTTGGGGTACCAGGATGAGAAAGGAACACGCGGCGATAATTTCTGTAATGAGCAAAACTGAAATTGCGAATTGGGCATAAAATGATTAACAATTTAAAATAAACTTCTAAAGCAAAACATTACAAAAAGAAAAGTTAAGCCTACAAAAATAAATCAGATAAAAGAGATCTGAAAAGCTTAGAAATGTTTAAAGATATTCAATATAATCTTAAACCGAACTAATTTAACTCAAAATTAAAAACTGAAACGGTGAGATTTGGCTAAGTATTTTCATGGCTACAAAATTTGCTATTTGAAAACCTTTTGACCAGTAATGAATTATGATTTACCCTCTCATTTTAAAACGATAATTTTCATGCTTCGACTCAAAAACTTTATAAACTTGACAATTAACAAAAAAACAAACCTTGGGCGGGTTGGTCATAAAAATTTCAGCAAACTGCAGCAAAAACAACCCACAATCCACGTAATTCTTTTGTTGTGGGACGCCGGTTGGCGTGATCAACTTCAATGACGACTTGTTGAAACTGTGGCCGGACAATAACATTGTCGTAAGTTTGTCGTTAAACTCCAAGGCCAGGTACTCGCCCAACAGCTCCTTAACGACAGCGTGTTTACGGTCGTTTTCGATCAGCGAGTCGAATAAAATAATGTAGGGTCCTGCCGAGGATACTGAGGCTCGCGTAGCAACACGACTCTGGTGATTGTTAATACTGTCGGTCATTCCCTGACTGCCCATACACTCTTTTTCGGGTACGGTTGTCGTTGAAAATAAAGAAGGAGTCTCCGCAGAAGAAACAATACCCGCTTTTGGATTAACAATGATCGCTAGATACCTAAACGAATAAGACCAATAAACTTGGGCTCAAAAGAAGGAAAAATTACCAATGAATGTCTTCATTGATGGGCACAATGATGTAATCTTTATCGAATAAATTCACTCGTTTTGTCCATGATTTAATCGATTGATAATTGGTTTGAATCTAAACAATTTTTAATCATTGCGCCTAATTCACGGTCTTTTACAATAAACAGTATATTGCTTGATTATAATAAAAAAATCTGGCTTTATGAATTTAAAAAAATTAATTGATGGAAATGTGTTGGAACCAACTTCACAAGACTTTTGCCTTGTAAAAGTATGGCTAAAAGTTTATAATGTGAAGCGAACGTAATGAACGTAAACATAAAATTTGTAGCGGAAAAGATTGATATCCAAAAACAAGGAAATGAATTCCCATCTTGCTTTTCGCTTTTAAACAAATTATTGTGAAAACAATTCAAATCTTTTATACTCAGGAAATTTATCTCTTGTTCATAAGAAAATTAAAATTAAAGCACATTGATATAGTTTCATTATAAAAGCTTACATTTAAATTAAAAAAACTTTATTGAGATAAAAAACCTATAATTATACCTAAATCCTGCCTATTCACCTTTCTTTGAAAGCGCAAAAGTAACTTACGCGTTTTAACCGTGTATTCATTGAAAGCGGTACTCTAACATGAGAATGCGATTGCACTAACCGACTATAGAAAAATGAATTGAACATGAAAATTTTGTTTCTCCTACAAAAAAAGCCAAAGTTAGGCAATTAGAAATTGTAAACATAGGGCTAACCTGATTTCCGGGATTAACTCATGATAAATGTATTTTAAGTAAAAATCGATAATCGTATCATTTAGCATGTAGTTATGATCTAAATACTTGAGGTCTGAATAATGAACGGAACAACTGTGAACGCCGCCGGTCGTCGGATAAACGAATACAGTGTGGTTCGATTTTTTAGCCGCCAATGTATCCGATGATGGGTCCTAAAAATTCAATGAAACACAAAATCAACGCGTAAATTAATAAATATACATACATCTTCATCTTCAATAACATGGATTTCGCGTTTCTGAGTCGACGGCGTTGCCGTTTGACGACGCACACAGTTTGGACGCATTTTAAAACTGTAAGGCATAGACGGTGTCAAGTTGTTGGCGCCGGATGGGGTGGACAAATTGTGAGCAGAACTTGAGGCCTTAACTTCTTCGTTGCCAGAATATTGTTGAAAATAAGGCATATGATGTTGCGAATGCACCACATAGCGAATAGATTGTTGTTGCGACTGGTTTTGACGCATATAAGGAGCAGAATTTAGAGTGGAATGCAATGAGCCAGATGAAGGAACCTGGAAAGAAAGTCAAAAGTTGTTAATCTAAAAAATTTAAAATCAACTTCACGAGAATATCTCTTAAGTCACCAATTTCAAAAGGATTCCAACCAGAAAAAAAAGTGGTCGATAGTCTAATGGCCATAATGCTCACTTAACCTTCATCCAACTCCAAGTTCAATTCTCACATTTTTATATGCCTCAGTTCTTTTTCTATATCACATATTTTGATTATCAACTCTAAGAAATTGTTTCAGATAACACAACTCTTCAGTTTCAATTAGCCGGAATTAGGAGGAAATTAAGGATTGCAATAAGTTAAGATTTAAAGTTAGGATCTCTAAAGCATGGCTTACACGATTAGGAGTATGAGCAGGATCCTGCAAGCCTTCACATGGCAAGTGTTGAGCTGGGGACATAAGCACACCGTGGTTTGATGCTGCGTATGCCTAAATACCTAAACAATTACACAAAAAAAATATCAAATATGTAAATTACTTTTCCGCCACTGCGCACAGACAAATTGTCCCCACGTCCATTCATTGAAGTTTGCGAAGGAATTTTAACTAGTGCGACATTGTTATCAGTGCTGGCGCATTTCCTTGAAACTAGTGATCCGTCCTGTTGCAACGAGTAGACTTCTGAGGGCATGTAGTTGCAAATTTTGCCAATCGTATACCTCAACATCTTTTGCCCGTCCAAAATCGTTTCAATATACTCAAAGAAAATATCTTTTTGCATACTGCCCAGCAACGCTTTCCACTGATTGAAATGAATCGGACCTTCAATGAAAAAGTAATGAATGCAATTTAAAATTCATCAAAAATTTAGCATACAAGTGTATTGAGTTGACAGAGACAACGCTATGTCTTGGCCGTTGGCCCGCGCTTTGTTACACATATCAATGACGTAACGGCGGTGATAATCCTCACACGCCTGCAATATTTTACGAATAGCCGTAATCGACTGAGCGTCACAATTCAACAAATCCAAAACAAAGAAACTAAAAATGTAACTGTAAAGTGGTCTAGCGCAAATAAAAGAAAACCAACTTATTTGGAGCGTAAGAGCTACGATAATTGATAAAATCTTTGCCCTGTTTGTCCAAAGTATCCTGAATCCGCTGAGCCATAAAATCGTTGACATGTATAACAAAACCGGCGCCTTTCGCTTCACTATTATCCAAAAACTGAAAATCGAGAAGCAATAAGCATTGGCTCAAAAAAAACAAGGAAAGCAGGTGCCTACTTCCACTTTGATAATGTGCTTAAAAGAAAGTTGAAGAGAAAGTGTATCATTGGTCACCCTTTTTCGCAAGAAGAGACAAATGTGCTCAGGGGCTAGTTGGTTGTGGCGGAAGCACTCATATTCGTAGCCGCCAAACAAAACGACAGAACTTTTAAGCTAAACATTAAAAAAAATAGTAAAATTAAAGTTGTTTCACACAAGCAATGTACCTTGATAAATTGTGATTGTGCCATTACAAAATTCAGCTAGGTAATTATTGAATAATTACCTAAAAATACTTGTAGTAAACAATATATTAAGCAAAAAGTAATATATGAGACAAAGTAGAGGGCAGACTGCAGAGTGATTTATTAATTAGCGGGTATATATTACTATCAAAACTAAAAAAAAAAAAAATCAAATATAGTAATTCATGTGCATACAGCATTTAGGTCTAATAACTACTTCAGAAACACTTTAAAAGGCTGTAGCAACTGTGTAGCAAAATAAATATTAATCAAATGCACTAACCAAAAGTCAAAAATATCAAATCGGATCATAACTACAGTAACAATCAGCTCAATAAAAACCTTAAGGACTCTACCAATTTATCTGTCCTTAAAAAATAAATATAAACTTTGGGATAAACTATACAGTTATAAAAGCTAAATAGAATCAAGTGACGGAGCCACACTCGAAAAAGGCAAGAAAAAGAGGAGCAATCGAATTACCGAAAGAAAAATGAATGACAAAATTTTTTTGAAATTTAAGCATTTTGGGCGCAACTGTGCAGCCAGCGTAGGGCGCGAGTCGCATAAATTTTTTTTCAAAATTAAAGATTTCTGTCAAAATCGTGAGTTGGCTTTTTCAATTTCTTAATTATTTTGACTGAACTGGAGAACAGGTGTATAATGTTTTTGCACCTAAAGTTTTCATATTTGCAAATTGAGAAAACTAATGGCTAATGCATAATGTTTAATTTACAACCGTAACAAGAAGAGTTTAACTCCATGCTCTCTGTTTTGCAAATTTGATGCTCAATTGACTGGTCTCAAATTCTTTTTAGATACCAGATTCGAATGAATAACGGACTAATTTGTTCGATATAATACAGTATTAACTATTTTATACAATTTGTAAATGACTTTTTTTTTCTTTCCGCTTTCTTGTGTTTGGGTTTTGTAATTCTTACAATTTGTACTTTTTTTTTTATTTTTAGATGAATACTGAACAACCGTGCTACACTTTGGTCTATATTCCCAATGATGTGGACGTTCCGTCGGAGGCCGACCTTAAAACCGCTTTTGAAAAAGGTAATAATTCAAATGCTGAAGTTATTCATGTATAAATTTTAATGTTAGGTAGCATCAAGGAAAAAATCAAATCTTTAAAAAGCTTGATTTTGATGATTCAGTCGGGCGAAAAAGTTAACCAGACCCTGTTGATGTATGTCATTCGGTTTTGTTTGCCGTCAACAGATCATTTTCTCAAAAAATTACTTTTGATCTTTTGGGAAGTTGTACCAAAGGTTTGTTATTTTTTTATTGCATTTTATTTTGCCTTGGTTGATAAATGGAATAGTTGTACTAACGTTAAGGCTAATTTTATTTTTAGACGTCATCAGACGGCAAGTTACTTCATGAATTCATTCTTGTTTGTGATGCTTACCGTAAAGATCTACAGCACCCTAATGAGTTTGTTCGTGGCTCAACTTTAAGGTTTGGTTTTTGTCTTTCCTTTTTTGACTAATTTTATTAGTTATGCGACATAAAGTCTCTTTACCATTTTCTGCTGTTTCTTTCCAACTATTTTCTTTATCTCTTGTTTAGATTTCTTTGCAAATTGAAAGAGCCGGAGCTTCTTGAGCCTCTAATGCCATCTATCCGCAAGTGTCTTGAGCATCGTCACTCGTATGTGCGCCGCAACGCAGTTTTGGCAATTTTTACAATTTACAGTCAGTTTTTTCGGCCTAGTCTTATTCAAAAAAATTCTCATTTGTTTTTTTTTTAGAAAACTTTGAATTTCTTATTACGGATGGGCCGGAAGTGATTGCTCTTCTCCTGGAGACTGAACAGGACGCGTCGTGCAAGCGCAACGCTTTTATGATGCTGTTGCATGTTGACCAAAGTCGCGCTCTTGAATTTCTGTCTAGGTGCATTGATCAAGTGATTACATTTGGTGACATTTTGCAGCTTATCATCGTCGAACTGATTTACAAGGTTTATTTTTCCAATTCTTTATGTTTTTATTGTTTAGAGGTTGACTTTTTTTTAGGTTTGTCATACTAACCCGACGGAAAGAGGACGCTTTATTCGTTGTGTCTACAATTTATTGCAGTCTCAATCGGCGGCGGTCCGCTACGAGGCAGCCGGCACTTTGGTTACGTTGAGTTCGGCGCCGACGGCAATTAAGGCTGCTGCGTCCACTTACATTGATTTGATCGTCAAAGAATCCGACAACAATGTGAAGGTATTACTGATTTTTTTTTATTATTTTCATTTATATTTTTTTTCAAACGTTTTAGAAGTATATATTTTTTCGTTTCCAATAATAACTTCTTCTAACATTAGCTCCACAGGAATCTTTTTTTCCGATAAATAATTCTCATTTTTTTTCATTGTTTGCTGTCATTGCAATCATATCATAGACTCGCTTTTAATCATTTTATTAAGCGCAAGACACCGACGATACGAAATTTTTGTAATTTTATTGCTATTTGTGTTTAGCTAATTGTATTAGACCGTTTGATAAATTTGCGTGAGAATTTGCCAAGCGAAAAGGTTCTGCAAGAACTTGTCATGGACATTCTGCGCGTTCTTTCCTCCACCGATTATGAGGTGCGCAAGAAGATTTTGCAATTGTCGTTAGATTTAGTGTCTTCACGCAACGTCCACGAAATGGTTATGTTCCTCAAAAAGGTTTGTTCTTTATTTTTACAGTTTTGAAGGAGTGAGATTTTGTTGTATTTTTTAAGGAAATTGACAAGACAACAAACAACAGCCAAGAGGACGTTGGTCGCTACCGCAAACTTTTGGTTCAAACTTTGCATTCGGCAACCATCAAGTTTCCGGACGTCGCCCAACAAATTATTCCTGTCCTCATGAGTTTTGTGCCAATAAGACTGAGACTGCCGCCTCTGACGTACTGTTGTTTATACGAGAAGCTGTCCAAAGCCTTCCACATTTGCGTACTGTGATTGTGCAACAACTTTTGGTAATTTTTTTTCACAACATTCAAGGATCAATTCAAATATCTTCAAGAATCATTGGCACGTTAAAGTTTGTTGGAAATAACTTTATTTATCCTTTTCATTGTTTGGAGATGAAAAATTCTACAATTTTTTGCTATTACCTTTTTTACTGCCATTTTTTAAAATAGGAATGAGCTGAGTTGCTTTAGAACTGGGCTTAATGTGAGCGCTGAAACACTTACTTAGGCAAGCAAGTGCTTATTCCGCTAAAAAGTATTAAATTATTTTTTTTTGCAGGAAGTTTTCCCATTGATCCGAAATGGGAATGTGTATCGAAGCGCGATCTGGATTCTCAGCAGTACAGCGACACAACCGAAGCGATTTGCGGGTCTGTGAAATGATCAAAAATTCTATTGGCGACATTCCAATTGTTGAAGTCAGAACGAGCCAGGTGCGCGCTGAGGAACAGGTCGGCGGTTTGGAAGATAAATCGGAGGCTGTAAAGGTGAGATTGAGGGTTTTCTTTTTTGTAATTTAATGTATGATTTTCCAGTCAAAAAGTTTGGTGACTGCAGATGGCACTTACGCAACGCAGTCCGCACTGGTTTCCGGCGGGTTAAAAGCGTCGACCGCTTCTGTTGAGAAACCAATTCTCCGCAAATTGTTGTTGGAAGGAAATTATTTTGCGGCGACGGCGCTTGGCAACAATTTGTCAAAGCTTGTTTTTCGTTATGCTGCCTTAAATCCAAGTTTGTTCTTTTTGGTTTGGGCCTTTACTGTCATATTTCCTCCTGATGTCGAAACTGTGCTTCAATCATTCAAAAATTTTGAAAAACGTTGGATTTCCTCTATTAACGCACTAATTTTGTATTCTTTCTTTTACGTTTAGTTCTTGTCAATCTCACATTGTTTAGGCGACTCGGCTGCGGTGCACAAGCTTGCCGGTGAGTCGTGTCTAATTATCGCATCGATTATTCACTTTGGAAAGTCGGGGTTGTGCAAGACAAACATCACCGAAGACGACTTCAACCACTTTCCACCACACTCCGAGCAATTGTCGACCAGATTGCAGGAGTTGCGTCGATTTTCTTAAACGATTGCCGCAATGCGCTCAATCAGATGCTTGTTGCAAAGGGCGACGTCGACCGCCATGAAGACAGTTCCGGAAAGACGAAGAAGCAAAAAATTGTTCAGGTATGTTTTCGTGGGTGTTTTTCTTGTAGTGTTTTGAGTTGACTTTTTTTTATTTCTCTAACTTTTAATTTTCTCAGGAATTAAGTTGAATATATTAATAAAGCTTTGTTAATATTTTCCACAACATCCCTTAAAGTATTTTTTGAAATTATGTTACGGTTGTGTTGATTTTGGATTTGGGGTAGTTGATTATATGTAGTAGGATTTCTTTTCGTTATGTTGTGTTATAATGATGCCAAGTAAAAAATTGTGTGTAGTTTTATAGGGCAGTCATCGGATATTTGAATGACGTTGTAGATTTTAAATTATTGTTAGGTGACTAGATAAGTGAGGTATTGAAGCAATAACATACAATTATGTAACATTTCTTAAGAAATACGCCTCCATGAAACATAGGTGCCTCTGTTCAATGTGAGAGCAAATATTTTAAATAGTCAATTGTTCTTAATCCTTTGACTGATTTCTTATAAGTTGGTTTTGGAGCATTAGAGATAAAATAGGGATTCTTCGCAGTCTTCTCTGAATCGTGACCTCCGCTTAGTTCAGTTTAACAACTTTTTAGGCCGATACGACAATCTCGTTTACTCAGTTGGCGACACGAATCGGTGACAACGCAGTGGGAGAAAATCTCTTCGATTTGTCGCTTTCACAAGCGTTGGGCACCGCCCCAAAAATACCAAATTCGATTTTGCCACCTCGAAATTGGGCAAAGTTATACAATTGGCGGGATTTTCAGATCCGGTCTACGCCGAAGCCTATGTGAACGTCAATCAATACGACATTGTGTTGGACGTGTTGATTGTGAAACCAGACGGCAGACACCCTGCAAAACTTGACCCTGGAATTGTCGACGGTCGGCGACTTGAAGTTGGTGGACAAGCCATCTCCGTTGACTTTAGCGCCTCACGACTTTAGCAATATCAAGGTTGCTTTCTTTTCAGCCATTTTCATTTGTTATAGTCTGACTGAATAGCCGGATTTTAGGCAACAGTAAAAGTGGCTTCTACAGAGAATGGTGTTATATTTTCGACAATTGCCTATGATGTGCGCGGCTCGACGTCCGACCGCAATTGCGTTTATTTGGAGGATATTCACATTGACATAATGGTTAGTTTTTTTTATTGTTTTGTTTTACGATTTCCTTTTAAAAATAAATAAAATTTGACAGTCGATGATTTTTTTTAAAGGACTATATTGTACCTGGCACGTGTACGGACACCGAGTTTCGCACAATGTGGGCCGAATTTGAGTGGGAGAATAAGGTTTTTAGTTGTTTTTAATTTGTTTTTGCTTTGCTCATACATTTTGATTCCAGGTGGCGGTAGTTACGCCGATCACTGACTTGAGGCAGTACTTGATTGATTTGTCTGCAAAAACCAACATGAAAATGCTTACAACAGACGCTGCAATGGGTAAGTTTTTTTAATTTTTATTTTTTTATTAGCAATTTGGTTGTTTGTAGAAGGGGAGTGTGGATTTTTGGCTGCAAACTTGTATGCCCACTCGATTTTCGGCGAAGAAGCGTTGGCGAATGTCTCAGTGGAAAAGTCGAATCCGTTAGTCCCCGAAAGTGCAATTATTGGCCACGTCCGCATTCGAGCAAAATCTAGGGAATGGCTTTGTCCCTCGGTGATAAGGTATTTTTCCGAATTCCAATTATTCTGTACTAGTTCAGTTTTTTGTAGATAAAAACACTGCAGTCCGATTTGCTGACAGTAATCAAAAGCCGTTTGTGGAAAGCATTCAACAATTACAAGACTAATTTATAAGCAAAATGAGCTTAAGTTTTATTTTTTTACCAAGTATTATTTTAATGTTAATTTCTTGTGATAAATTATTCATTTTAATGTAACTCCTATTTGGAATGGAAGCTTTTTGTCAGAAACAAACAGTCGGAAGCGCGATTTTCCCAAATGCTTTAATTTATACGTAAATTGTTAATAGCTTATACGGCGTGTTAAATTTAAGATCAAAACACCTTTACTCTTTGATCAACTAGCACTCCATCAAATTTTGCTCTTACATTAATCATTACATTTTTTATACGGCGCATTTGAGTTAGGACGAGAGTTTATGGAGATTCAATACTAATAATAATCAACTCAAAAGTTATCTATCAACTCGCGCAAAATGCAGTGATTATGTTTTTTTTATCAAATTACCAAAAAGCGAAAATATTTTAAAAAACTGTTTAGCTGTGCATATTTTGTTTCAAGTCGCAACTTTTTTTTGTGGAAAAATTTATTTCAGAAAAAAAGAAAGTCATAAAAATTGAACAGAACGCTTTCAAATTGGCAAAGTATTGTTAATTTTGAATACCGTCTCGATTATAAAAATTGGCTTGCGAAAGATGTTGTAATAAAGCCATTTCCAAAATGAAACAGCTTTCTTCGGCCGCGAGAATATTTTCTTACGGGCAAAAAATATAAAAACAATCCGTTCAACAAATGAAATAATTAATGACAATAACGAAGAATAAAATATGAATTAAAAATTATGTGAAAAATAGAAATATATGAGAGAAAAAACGTAAAAATAATTCAAATGACGAGAAATGTTTTTATGTGTATAATAATTAACAAAACGAATCAAAAGAAAAAATAATTGAAAAAACACGAAACGTTGGGAAGACCGGAAGACTGTTGCTGTGAAGAGATGGTAGGGTCGCCGTGTGTAGAGATGAAATGGAAATTAATTTACCCTGAAATTGCTTAACAATTGGCTAAAGCAAAAATTTATGTATGAATAGACGCGTTTTGTAAATTGAGATTTTGCCCAATTTTTGAAATTGCCTTTTTTACTTATCGAATATTTTGGTCAAAATTGTGATTTAGTTTTAGGTACAAAGCGAATGTTTTTTTGTGAGTTTGTCCAGAACAAATGCTTCAGACCTTTAGTTTAAAAATTGTCTAATGCCCCGTCTACTTTGTATCTGGAAGTATGGGTATATTTGTTCAAACTTCTTTCTCCGCTTCAACCAACAACAAATAAAAATTAAACTTAGAATAACATAAAATTGATTGAATTAAAAAAATTTTCTACCATAAAACCAAGAAAAAAAATAAATACAAGAAAAGAAAAGGATGCTTATTATGTTGTGGTGAAAAAAAAGAATAATTTCAGAATGATTTCTACAGCCAAATTTCAACTTCAAAATTTTGCTGAGAGAGATATTGCTGACGTATTTAAATGCTGTAAAATCGTTCTGACTTATTCTGTATGGCTGGCACACACAAAACAAATGAATAATATATTTGTTAAGCAAAATGATAATCAAAAAAATGAGATCAGAATGTCTTCGATATATGGTAAATATCGTAAATAAGATTTGGGGGGGGGGGGGGTGAAAAATATTTGCAGTCGCTGAGTACAAAATTCTTTTCTTTTGTAAACGCTGATACAGTAAAATATGGTCGTTTCCATTGAATTCCAAAATGTTTTAAGAAATAAATTTCTGATAGTTTTTTTTGGAAAAGGAACAAATAATTTTATAAAATGGTAAAAATTGCTATACTGTTTCCTCATTTTCAGCTGTCTACCGTATACCGTATAATTTAGACGCAGTAGGTTTTCGACACACCGTTTACACTGCTGTGCGATGGCCCACCGGCGCCCAATGTGCTGTCATCCCACTCCAATCCTTGTTTACTGTTCTCTGCGTGGGGCAAAACACTCGAGCCGTCAATGCCCTCATCATCGTCGTCATCATCATCGGTAAGCTCGTCTTCTTCATGGTAGCTAAAAACGAGGATTGTTAGAGTTTTACAAGTTTTCCTTGTGCTTTATTAAAGGGACCCTGCATTTTGGGATGTGCACCCCCAAAAATTCCAAAAATTAAGTACAGTAATAATAATATTTTTATTCAAAGATTTCAAAAATGTTATCGTAATTATTAGGTTTTTTTTACAGAGATCTCAAATTTTAATTCAACAACTGTAATCCATGTAAAAAAAAATTCAAATTTGCGCGTATTTGGCAAGGTAAACTTTTTAAAAATTGTGCGAAAAAAAATTGTGCGAGAAAATCCATCAAACATATGAAAAGTTGGTTATCAATTCTTGTAAATTGAGGTAATTTTTCATGTAATTATCAAAGTATATAATTCTTCTCTAATTGTCAAAAAGACCAAAGTCTAATTTTTGAGAATAAAAATTTTCCTAAATATAATAATGTACCTTTCTTCAGCATCCGAGCCGTAGGCAGAAGCCGAATCTAAGTCTTGTGATTTAGCGTCCATTAATGGATTGACCGTGATGTTCATGTTCATGCCATTGTCATCCCACTCCATGGCTTCCTAAAACCAAGTTTAATTGTTTAATAAATTTCTACTGTAATGAAATAACTTAATAATCCAAAGATACAGTAGTTAAATATTGTATCTGCTACAGTAATGCAATAACTCTCAATTCTAAAATAAAAAAATTATTTACCATCGTTGACTTGCGGCTTCGGCGAGCACGTCGCGGTAGAGGTGAATCGCGCATCTTTAACACTCCAATCACTAACAAAACAAGTAGGAATCCAATGCAAATTACAACCACAACAGCTACGGCTCCTCCTTAACACAATTTCATTAATAATAACGCAAATTGATTAAGGCCGACGAAAATAAATTAATAATAAATATCTCAAAAAAAATCACCGGCAACAGCACCTTGACCCAAGTCATATCCTCGATGGGAACCAAGCAATGCCTTAGGGCGTGGCAAATCCATTTCCAAAATGTTTTGCAGGCGGTTGGCGCCCAACTGATCAAAAGAGGGCTCAAAGTGCTTATTCATTTTTAGAACTTCTTGTTCTTCAATGGCGACTGAAGATGGGTCCTGGTCGATGCGGTTGGTTTCGAGTTTTTTGGAAAGGCCGGAGAGCTTCTCAATGGCCTCGTCAAGGTCGCTGTTCTCAACAATGTCCATCTGCAAGTTGAGAATTTGTAATTAGAATACTAAGATATTTATTGAAAGAATAAACAATTCTAAACGAGAAAGGTATTATTTGACAAGAATCTAAAGGAGAAAATTTGTTTTCTTAGAGAAAAAGTTGTGTGTGTAATAACATTAAATCATAAAATGATAATTAATATGTTAAAGCGAAAAAAGAAAAACTTTTAAACTGAAAAAAAAACACAAATTGTAAGTAAAATTTGTTTTGTAATGCAAAAAACTGATAATAAAACGTGGAAAGCAAATCATTAAACGTAATATTTTTGGAAAAAAGCTATTAATTATGTGGAGATACAATCTAGACAAAAATTTTAATAAATATTAAATTGAATTTCTAAAAAACAAAAATTTTTCAAAATATAAAAAAAATTATGGTTACTTGAACAAAGAATTCATTGCTGAGCACTTTTCCACCAAGAATCGAGCAGTGTACAGTGTACATTCGTTTGTTGTATGATTCGGCTCGGGTGTTGTAGTAACGGATCTTTGACAAAACGTCACCGTAATTTTTTACGCTTTCCTCACCCTTCAGCATTATTCCCTAAAAAAAAATTAACCAATAATTAGTTTCAAAAAAAAATTGTCTTGAGAATCAAAATTTAAGGATAGGAAACGTTTTTAGGTCAATAAGCTGTCTGAAAGTGCTTACTTGTTTGTCGTGTTCAAAGTCAACGTTTAAGAACGAAATTAGAGCGGCAGGGCTGCTAAAGTATTCAAGGTCCATATCGCGTGACGGTTTGAGGTGGACTTTGCACCAATCCAAATTATGTTTGGCTGTAACGTCTTTCCCTGTTACGCTATCTAAAAAAACGCGTCAAAAACATTTAGTAAAGAAATGTAATAAGTTGAAAATACCTGTTTGAGTTACAGTAATTTGAATGTTTGGAAGCATTGCAACGCCTGACTTCAAGGATTGGCGATCAACCTTCAACAAAGTTTGACCACTGATCAACAGTTGTGTGGATTCCAAAGCTTTTTCGGCAACAGCAATTTCAGCTTTGTAGATGCCCAATGGAATGCTTTTATTCGACTCAACGCAATTCACGTGCGTGGAGACGCTGAATTGGTGTTGGATTTTGCTTTTTGGCGCGTTGGCGTCGACGTGGAATTCGACATTTTGTAACAGCGAAGACAAATTTTTGAGGTTGTTGGCTTTTAACGTCAATTCGGATTGTGATTTATCGAAAATAACAGCCTGAAAACGTTGTTCGACAATAAAATTTCAACAATTAAAAAAGTTTCAATTAAAAATTCATCAAAATAATTGAGTTTGAATTGCGCTAAATTTAATAATAAATTGTGGCAAAATGTATTCTCAATTAAATTTTTTTTTAAATTTACTGTGATTTTTTTGTTTTGCCTTTTCATTTACAGTATTTGTCTACTGTCTTTTCAGTTTTTTCTATAACTAAAATCAATTGAAGTCAATCAAAAAAATAATTTATTTACATTATGATTTGAATCAACAAGGTTTAATTACCTCTCCGACAACGAGACGATCGATAGCGCCGAAGCGCAGATTGGAATGTTGCTTTTGGAGGCACTCAATGACGTTTGATGGCTCAACAATGCCCGGCGCTAGGAATACATTAGCCAGATGGCCGGTGAAGTGCTGAACCATGGTTTGTTGTCGACCGTGCCAACACGCGCCGACGACCACACGCGTTTTCTATAATAAGGGTTTATAAATGAATTTTGACCGTAATTTTTTGACCTTATGTTTTTATTCTTACATGTTGTTTTGTCTCATGGAGTGGCCAGTCGTCAAGGATTTCCGGATTGCGCTCCGATGCGTCTAACGATTTGCCGTCAACGAAAAGTTTGACGTTGTCGAGGTCGGTGAAGACGATTGCGTAGGAGTGCCATTTCTCATCACAAACCGCGGGTGTTTGCCAGCGCCATTCGGCGGCGCGAAATTCGGAAAGGGAATTCTTTGCTTCGCGACGTAGCAAAAGTTCTAGTTTGCAATGCCGTACGTACACCGCAAAATGGTGACGATTCATAGCTGTAATAAATTTGCGAATACACTACCATTCTATACGAAAACTGACAGTTTTTCTTACCAAAGTCATCGCTTTCGCATAATATGTTTTGTTTGACGCTCTGTTCCTGCTTTGTGCCGGTTTTGTGTTTCATAGAAAATGTGAGCGTGAACTTTTCCGGAATAACCTCTGTTAATGTTGTCGACGGGACAATAACCTAAAAGTCAAAAATATTAAACTGCCACTGTCTATAAGTTGCTTCGGCTTGTCATTACTTAGCACAATAATAGTCTTTTTTGAGCTTTTAGATTAGAAATTTTGTAGTACAAATAAAATAATTTCTCCAACAGATTAAGTAGGACTTTAAAAGATCTTTTGCAGAAAAAATAATCTGTCTGAGAAGTATTATAAAATTTTGAATTCTCCTATTTCGATAACTAATAAATTTCTCATTATTAAAATATTTCTCCTGGAGATCTTGAGTTGAAGGTTTTTAAAAATATCTTCCAAAGAAATTTTTGTTTTTATATATTTTGATTTGACGAATTCGCGAAAAAAAAACTTACCGCATTTGACTTTCCGTCAAAGAAGAACTTCTTCTCGCTAACGTCCTTGCTTTGATCCGACTTCTCATCGGCTTCCTGGTCGTCTTCCTTGTTGTCATCCTCTTCCAAGTCAACAGATGGCTTTGTAGACTTTAGCGCTATTTGTTCCGTTAAAAGCTTAACGTTTTCTGGATTAAAACCGCAGCTTTTGTATTTATCAATACTCAGAATTGGCGAGGATTGCTGCAAAGAAATCTTAGATTCCACGTTTTTTACTGTGCAAGTTGGGTCCTAAAAACGTTTTTTTAATGGTTCATTTTGTAAAATCTCTAAATAAGGATTTTCATTATGTCTAACAACTGTGGTTACAAATATTCGTTTGCCTTTCACGGCTAACCCATTGCTGATTTTCCAGTTGTTTGACGTTCAATCGGGAAAAAATTCAATTATTATAGTTTTATAAAAAAAAGTAAAAAATTGAGTTTTGTTATTCATGCAAAATTCTTCATTTCCTGTCACTTGTTTTCTGCTTGAAATCTTTTTTTTTCTTTCTTAAATCGAAAAAAGTTTATACTTTTGCAAAATTTTTCTAATTTTTAAATGGAAAAGTTTACTTTAGGACACAATGTGACGTCGATGTTGGCCAACAGACGGTTGTTTTCGGGGTCAATCTTGACAATTGCGTCTGGCTTCGAGATAACACTGCCCATGACGGAATCGACGTTCTTCACCAATCCGTCGACGCATTTGGGTTGAACGTGGACGGTGACCAGCGTGGACTTCGAACTGAGCATCCCACAGTCGTGGGCAACGACTGTGAGAATGTGAGACTCGCTTTGTGAGGCGTTTAGCGGAACGATTGTGCTGAGAATGCCTTGGTCGTCGATGCGGAATGGATTACCATCCAAAGTGTTGGTGATTTCGTAGCGACAAATCTTGCCGTACGGGTGTCCGCAATCGCTATCGGACGCGTAGAGTCGAGCAATTTCAGCAACTTTTCCTAAAAATCAAGTGTTCAAGTGACCCATTTGGCAGATTAAATATAGTTAACCCTTTGCAATATCTCAGGCTTACGTTTTTAATGTTTGAACTTTTCCTTTCCGCATTTTTGCTTTTGGTATAAAATTTCCACCAAAAAAACAAATTGTTGTTTAATGGTTGTTTAAACAAATTATTCCGCCTTAAAATCTAATTATAAATCTTTTTGCTTTGGAAAATTGATTTACTAAATTCTTTAATTTTAGCACTTTTAAAAAAGAATAAAGAGTGCCAAGAAACCACATATTTTCTAAAGAGAAACTAAAAAAAAATGGAGTACAATTTTTTGGGATTGAAATTAAATATGGAATTAAATATAGCAAAATTACCTTCATCGACGTCGAATGAGTACCAGGGCGCCTCGAATTCGGGAGAGTGATTGTTGGTGTCTTTGATTGTGATTTTCAGTGTTACGCTAAAAAAAATTGACAAATACTAGGGGTTTGTGAACGCGCGCAATAAATAATTAATATAAAGTAACGGCCAACAGAAAGACTGTTGGTTAGCAATCTTATAATACTGCTATGTATTATGGTTTTTATTTGAGACTGGTTTTATTGAGTGATATTTGACTTATGCAGTTGTATGAAAAGCCCAACAAATTCCTCATTTAGTTATTTTTCATCGTTTTGGCTTCAATGATTTAATGAAACAAGAGAAATAATACAGCAAGTAAATGCTTTCCGTTTTGAGAAGCCTAAATGATGCAAAAACAAATGTTTTGTCTTTCCCATGCTTTTTAAAAGTTTTAAAAGGTTTATTAGAATAGCAGCATGAATGTGCTGACGTTCTTTTAAATATTATAAACCACTCGAATTTATTTATCTAAATTTCAATATCGGTTTATAAAGCCTTCAAGTTTATTGCGAAAAAATTCCTCATCAAAATAAAAGAAAGGCTAACCTTTCGGATCTTGCAGAATCGTCGGCGCAGCGCACAGCAACAACTTGCAGATTGTATTCGCCGTTTGAGCAGTCGAGGGTGACTCCGTTGCGCAGACGGATTTCCGCCGACCCATCTGTCTTGTCAATTATATGGATTTCAAAAGGCAATTCATCTTTCTGGCTGGTGGAATCATCGGAGATTTGACTCAACTCATATCGACAAATTGGGCCTAAAATTTTGGCAATAGACAAAAGCTGACGTGTTAGGCTGGTTGTTAGCCTCTCTTCACTCTCAACCACTGGAGTAGAATAAAAAAATCCATTAAAAAAATGTAGCCATTTACCTGTGCCCCGTAAAATGTGCAATTGCGGAGAGATTGAAACGACGCGCTCGTCTTCGCGAATAATTCCAATCAATTTTTCGGCGCCATTTAAATCAATTATCGGCGCTAAAATTGGAAAGAAAATTATTCTACTTGTTACACATTTGCATTAGAAAAAGTAATATTAAAAATTGCAAAATTTGGCGACACGCTTAACAATTTAAAGAAACTAAACTAACGTAAACATCTCTATAAAATTATATCCTTTATTAATCCATCAGCTCGAAAACACTTTAAATAGCTAACATTTTGCCAATGTGAGAATTTTGTGCAATTTACGGTTGGATTATTATTTTGGCATTGATTGTTTATTTGGCGTTCTGTTTAAAATTTTGCAGTCAATAAAACCTTCTGCCAATGTTTTCTTTTATTCCTAAAGAGCCAAGCATTCGGCATTTTGTTAACGAATAAAATAAAATAAAATTCCACAGTATGCATAGCAAAATCTACAGTGCTTTAAAAAAATACCTCTATGATAATGTTTGTAGCGCGACGACGCCAAAGTAAAATCCACGCAACCAATCACAAATATAATGGCAAAGCAAATTCGTAAGTCACCGCCCGAATGGCTACTACCGACGCCGGTTCGTGGCCTGCCCATTGTCAAAATATCAACGGAATTTGTGAGTATTTACTTTGTCTTTAGCACTGCTTTTTCTAAAGACTAAACACCGATTAGATTGGGAAAAAAACACAGCATCGCCGTCAAAAATTTCTAAACTTTTTATAAAAAAAAGACCCGGCAGCCTTCTGTTAAAGACGATACAGTGTATCTCAGTTACACAACAATTTTAAGCGCGCACAAAGTTTATAATCATAACATCGATATCATAAAATGGCAAAAATAAATAAGTTTGATTCTCTTGCAAATATCCAAAACAAAAATGGGAATAAAAGTTAATTGAATATTCAAAAGTTTTGACATTTTTCACGGCGCAAAATATAAAAAAAATTATTGAATCGAAAGGAAAAACGGTCGTTAATGAATTGGTACGACAATTGACGGAAAGCGCTTCCAACATTGGAAATTACAGTTAGCAGAGTGTAAGGAAGCAGAGACTAAGAAACTCTTTTGAAGTGGTAGAAAAGGAGCATAAACGCAGATATTGCAATCAGTTATTACCAAACTTAATGGCTGGCGGAACCTGCAAAAAAAAAAAAGAAACTGAATAAGCAATTTCATTCTTTGTGAGCTAAAACCGTTGATTTTTTGACTTTTTATTTCTGAGAAATAATTTTCTAAACGATACTAAGCGCAAAACAATTTTAATTATTTCTAAATTCACAAATTTAGACGGGAAAAACATTCCACGAATTGTGTAGCCGACAGGACGCGGTTTTGGTCTCGGCTTTACCGGCCAAAGAATAAGCAGTTTTCACAAGTATAAGAGAGCTTTTTCTCTGCCGATTTTTTTTTGCCAAAACAAAGAACGAAAAAGGTTTTGAATTTAACTATGTGTATGAAAAAAAATTAATAAAACATTAAACAAACGGCGACAAATATTCAAAATACTTTAAACCAATTATTTGTACGGAGGAGTGAAAAGAAAAGAGATGGTTGAATTATGAATTCATCTTTTTTTGCACTTTTTTTTTTGATTTATTAAATTTATTGGAAAGCATAAAACAATGCCGAAAAAAATTAATTCATTTCCAATCAATATTTATTTGATCTTTGTGCGCAAACTTGAAAAGTAAAAGAAAAACAGGCTGTCAGCTGTCAAAAACAAGGCATCAAAATTATAAAACAGCGCATAACAGACAGCGTAGAAGTCTCGCTTATGTCAATAAGCGGCGCTATGACTTTTAACCGAAAGCAATTTAAAAATATGGCAAACAGTCTGATCTTAAAAACACAATTTTGCGCAAAGACCGAATACTCAAAACTCGCGATCAGTTAAATCGAGACAAGAGGTAAAACAGTATAACAATGTCTTGAATAAATTAATTCAAACAAATATTTCAAAAAATTGACAAAAAAACCGAAACTGACAAATCGTAAAAACATAAAATAGAAAGATTTTTTTTAAAATATTTTTTTTTGGAACAAAACAAAAAAAAACTTCTTTTTTTTTGTTTTATTTATCTTCGTTGCCATTAACAACAATACTATCGAAGAACAGGATAAGAAAACAGCGCACAACAAACAAGAAAAGCAACTAGAATAGATTTGGTTTAGACAACACGTAATTTAGCTGACAAAAATAATAACAAAAACAATAATAATTACAGTCATTTTTTTCCAAAATGTTCTTTGCTAAAAAACGATAAGAATTATTTTCTTACTTTATATTTTAAGATAAACATGCCGGTTTCACATGTATGCAATGTTAAAAATGAAGGAAAGATATATTGATGACGCTTAATAGTTAACTTAAATGCCTTCAAACACAATAGCAAAAAAAAAATAATTAGGTAAAGTAATTAAAGTATGTGTAAGCGGCAAAAAAGTATTAATGAACACTTATGAAACGAGTAAAATGGAATGTTGAAGGCGCCAATGGAAACGGGTTTTACGTTTATATACGGCTGTTGTGGATTTCATATCCACAATAAAAGAAATAAAATCGATAACTCAAGTTATCAAAAATTGATTTTATTTTTTCCTTTTCCAAAATTTCTCTTTTTTGCACATTAATTAATAAATTTTTTTTGCAAAATTTTTGGTTCAGTTCCAAAAATTTATGCACTATTTTCAATTCTCTTAGCTGTTTTTTTGAATTTGATTTTTTACGTAATTGTTTTTTAAATTTTGATTTCTTTTGCCTTATCATCTCTTCAGGAAAATTGTTTGTTATAATCTCAGACCAATAATTAGTAAAAATATTAATATCACTAAATTGTTTACTTCCCACAGGGAAGTTCTTTTAGCTTTTTTTCTCAGATTTTTTATGTCATAGTTCAAAATTTGTGAATTTTTGTATAGTAATATTTTTTATAATTTCCTGTAGTACAGACAAGGGCGGAATTTTTGTTATAAAACTTTTGTAAATTGTAACGCCCAAAATTGTTATGATGGATGGAAATTAATAAGTTAAAATAAACTGATAAATTATCTTCTACATAGAGACAGGTAAACACAGTTAATAAAATTCAATTAAACAATGTTAAACACACAGACGTACCCTAACACACATAAAACAACAAGAAGTTTAATGCACGCACAACCTACAGTAGGCTTAGGCTTAGTCAATAGTGAAGTCAGCTTATTTTGAAATTAAATTTTATATTAAAAGAAAATTTTAATTTAGTGAAAAAACTAAAACAAAAATTTTTTTTATTGATTCTTATTGCCGCTTGCTTTATTTTACTCAATTCTGGCAGCATTCCGTTTCTCATTTTAAATTTATTTTTTTTGTCGCTCAACACTTGACTGAGTTTTTAACAGAAAAAAAAACGTATTAACGCTGTATGCAAGTAGCCACAAAATAGGGAAAGAAAATAAACGAGTGTGAAAAATTAATTAAAATTTTTCATTAAAAAACATAGCTATTTTTTATTCTATTTGTCGAACATTGGGATTGAGAATAATAGTTCCTCTTAGCCGTTGAATTGGCTTCGAGTAAACGTTGTTAATTGAAGACAGCAAAACAATAGAGACAAATGTTGGCGCGCAACGGCTTCCCTATACGATCATGAATGCCAAAAATGATAAAAGGTTTTAGGTAATGCTATGCCAGGTGTTATGGTTAAGTCAAGACAAAAACATATTTAGGTTATATAATAATATGGCAATAAACAAAAGCAATTGAAATAAAAAAATAGTTTATCAATATTCAGGATGAGAAAGAATGAATTAAGTTTAACGCACTAACCAAACCTTCAAACAAAAGTTATTTTAAGGCTTAATTTTGTTAGCTTAGGTATTCCGTTTATATTTTAGTCAAAAAAAGACGTAGGACAAAACAAAGAAACGTAAACAAAAATAGAAACATTAACCTTACCAAATCAGCAATGTGAGTTTCATTTATAACGCAATATAAGTCGTTTACACTACTTAAAATCTCTAAGTAATTAAAGATGTAAGATGAATGGGGAAAAGATATAC